>VYZT01048171.1:0-12506 GCA_013400735.1 Pomatostomus ruficeps
TGCAGGATCTGAAAAACATAAAAAGCCAGAATCCTACAGCATCAGTCCCCTCAGCACTCGGATTGTCCCCTCTGCTTGTCAGCAGGTGCCTCCAGAAGCCGCCCCACGACCGCAGCTGGCGATAAGCACTGTGCCAGCTGTTCCCCGCAGCCTGGCACCAAACAGCCCTGTCCTGCGATTGCCCAGCTCATCCCCGAGCCCAGCAGCCCAGGAAGTCACCTGCAGAGGGGGGTTAATTACTTTCAGGCAAACATCATCCCTCCAGCTGGGCCTGCTCAAAATAGCAATGGAATCTTGCAGAGTTTATCTGAATGACGAGGAAGATTCGGTCCCTGGTTACAAAAGTGGGAGTGGAGTTGTAAAAGAGGAAAGCAACAAGAAAAAAATTCAACCTGAGAGCCCCCCCAGCACTCAGAGCTGCTGTCCCCAAGGGTTTCTGGAGTGGATCAGGGCCGTGGGAGGCTCTGAAGGCTGAGCTGGGCCCTGCCCGGGTGTGTTCATGGATTTCTCACTGCTGCTGAATGCAGATGAAGTTTCAGAGAGGCTGGGACGAGCTGCCTCTGCCCTCCCTGGCTCTCTCTCCACGAGGGAGTCCGGCCAGGCTCCCGAAGCTGTGAATCCTCCCTGACTGAGGTTGAGGGTGAGGCGTCCTCCAGCTCCTCAGGATCGGGGTCCTATGATGTTTAAAGGGTTGTGAGCAACGCTGACTCCTCGTTGCTGTTCACCCCTTTCCCTCAGGAACACAACCGACTGACAGCCCCGGCTGCTGCCCTGGGGAGATGCGCTGGAGTCAGAGCCCTGAGCCAGCTCCAGATCACCAAAGTGCCAAGAGGGGCTTGGCTGTTCCCTGAGGTGGCACCGAGCACATCCCCAGAGCTGAGCGGCTGGAGGAGTCCAGGGCAGGGAACGGAGCTGGGAAGGGGCTGGAGAATCCCTGAGGGAGCTGGGAAAGGGGCTCAGCCTGGAGCAAAGGAGGCTCAGGGGGCCCTTCTGGCTCTGCACAACTCCCTGACAGGAGGGGNCAGGGCAGGGAACGGAGCTGGGCAGGGGCTGGAGCCCCAGGAGCGGCTGAGGGAGCTGGGCAAGGGGCTGAGCCTGGAGCAAAGGAGGCTCAGGGGGCCCTTCTGGCTCTGCACAACTCCCTGGCAGGAGGGGGCAGCCGGGGGGGTCGGGCTCTGCTCCCAGGGCACAGGCACAGGAGCACAGGGAACGGCCTCAGGCTGGGCCAGGGGAGGCTCAGGGTGGACAGCAGCAGGAATTTCCCCATGGAAAGGGTGCTCAGGCCTTGGCAGGGGCTGCCCAGGGAGCTTTGGAGTCCCCATCCCTGGAGGTGTCCCAGGAAGGGCTGGAGGTGGCACTCAGGGCTCTGGGCTGGGGACAAGGTGGGGATGGGGCACAGCTGGGACTGGATGATCCTGGAGGACTTTTCCAGGCCCAGGGATTTGGGATTCTCTGTTCCCGTGCCTGCCCTGTGCCTGTGCTGTGTCAGCTGAGGCCTTTGCCTGCAGGAGCCGAGCTTGCCGAGGTGCTCTGTGACCCTGGGGGTGTCTCTGGGGTTCCCTGGCATTGCTATTTCATTGATTAATTGAGAATCAATTTCTGAGGTTCATTCTGCAGGCCCCTGCCTGCTCTTCCCTGGGTGATTCCCAGGGCGCCGGGAGCAGGACCCCTGTGAGTCTCTGCACCAAACCACCCCTCCCTGGCATTCCCAGAGACCTTCTCACACATGACTCAGGATTCCAAAGTTGTTCCAAATTTGGAGGATTTCCCAAGCCCTGCAGAACAATTGCATAGTGATGAAAGAGCTCATAAACCCCTCAAAGGTTTCTTTTTTTCTCTTTCTGGGGCTGCAAAATGTTTTATTCACATCCATGCTCCCATGGGTTCCGTTTCTCTAATAAGAGATGCCACAAACGAAACTCTTGCACCAGCACTGGATTAGAGTATTTTGTCATTAAACTGCTTAGGATTGTTTTCAGGCTTTTGCTTTAACTTGGATGAATTGGTTCATCATTAGTTCGCACAGTGGAATTTCCCTTTCCCTTTGCCTGGGTTTGATCCCAAAGTGCTTCAGAGCAGCTCTCCTGGGGAGATGTGGTACCAGGGAGGGGCTGCTGGCCCCAGACACGGCTGCCTTTCTTGCCTTAAGCAAACTAAATCACCCAGACAGTTCCAGAGAAAACCTCACTGTGTTTTTATTGGCCATTTTTGTCACTTAACAGCGATGCCAACAGGTGTTGATGCCAGAGCTGGGTTTTATTCCAACAGGGGTTACAATAACGGGGTTTGGAGTGTGCTCAGTGAACGAGGACAATCCTGAGCTCCCCCTGGCACCTTTGCCTTGCTCCTGAGGCAGGGTGGTGACTCCAGGCTTTGAGGAATTGTGACAACCTGGACATGTCCCTGCCCAGCTCTGTCCCTGCAGCACCTGGGCAGGCAGAAGTGAGCCCTGGCACTGCTGGGTGACATTTCTGTGTCACAGGCTCTCGGGCAAGCACTGCTGGGTGACATTTCCATGCCACAGGCTCTCGGTCAAACACTGCTGGGTGGCATTTCCATGCCACAGGCACTCGGTCAAACACCGCTGGGTGCATTTCCATGCCACAGGCACTCGGTCAAACACCGCTGGGTGCTCTGCAGAGCTGCTGCTCAGCCCCAGCCCTGCTCCTGTGGCCCCTCCAGTGAGGAGGGGACATCAAACACCCCGGTGAACAGAGGTTTGTGCCCATCAGAAATCAGCCTGGGGGTGTGGTGGGTGTTAAATGGCCAGGGGGACACGGCCCGTGGCAGAACCCGAATGTTTTGTGGATTGCAGACACAAACAATAAAAGTCCCTTGGAGATTTGTAATGGAAAGGAGCAGAAAACACAGCCTGGTGGTACAAATGTCACGCAGCAGCTGAAGTTGTGCGTGTGCCTGGCTCCCAGTCATGCTTGCAGCAGATATTTATTAGTGGTAATTAGCACGAGTGGTTGGAATGAGTCTGCTGAAGCAGCATCAGCATCTCTCACGCTGCTGCGCTTCCCGGGGAGGGCTCCGTGCAGTACCTGAGAACAGCCCTGCTGCTTCCGTAATGAGATCTTGATTATTCTAATAATTATCATGGATGGCAATAATATTTTACACCTAGAAAGAAAGCTCGTTCTGAAAGGATCCCCGCAGGCCTCGCAGCCCTCGGCAGCGCAGGGCACAGCCTGCAAAGGCCAACGACTCGGGCTGCCCCCACGCTCAGAGCTAACGGGCCCCAGGACATTTCCCCCTGCAAAGGTCTCCCTAGGAAAAGGACCTTTCCTTGCCATTCCAACAGCTGTTTCTGAGCACAGAGATCACTGTCAGTCATCACAAAATTGGATTTCTGTGTCTATTGCACAAGGAATCCTCCGTCCTTGGGGCATCGGAGCTCTGCCCGTACCACACCAGAGCCACGTGGGCACCACCAGGGCTGGCTCCCCGCTGCTTTGCTGGTGACAATGACATAACTCAGCCTTTCTGAAACCCTTCCCTGCTCTGCACACAAAGGAGCCCCCACTGATGGCACAAACCAAATAGGGGAGCCCTGAGAGCCATGCCAGCCCTGGCTCCCAGAGCAGGGCTGCCACCTGTGCCTTGGGCAGGGCACACGTGGCCCTCTGAATATCCTCCGGCATTCTGACAAGTTTTAAATAATTGCATTTCCACCCCCCTTCAGTGTGAAGCCGTATTAGAGTTTTTCCCCGAAGTTTTCCTCCTGTGCAGTTGCCGGTTTCCATTATCAGCCTCACCTTTCAACTCCAGGCTGCTCCTTATCGCCTGCACTGAAGAGTTTTCCTCCTGCCTGGCCACTTAATCACTGCTCTCCCCAGCCATGCATAATTTATTTCCTTTAATCTTCCCTATTGAGCGTGTCCTTCACTCATTTTGGGGCTGCTCCAGAGGCCCTCAGCTTCCTCTGTGACCTTGTGGTGCTGACACACCTGCAGTGCCCTGGGGGAGCAGGAATCCTGCTCCGCTTCCTACACATCCACAGGGAGAGCACAGATCTAGAGGGAGATCACAAATCTAGAGGGAGAACACAGATATAAAGGGTGATCACAGATCTTTATGGAGATCACAGATTTTTACAGTGATCACAAATCTGTAGGCTGATCACAGATCTTTAGGGTTATCAGAAATCTGTAGGGTGATCACAGATCTTTAAGGAGATAACAGATTTTTAGGGAGATCACAGATATAAAGGGTGATCACAAATCTTTAGGGTGATCACAGATCTAGAGGGAGATCACAAATCTTTAGGGAGATCACAGATCTTTAGGGAGATCACAAATCTTTAGGGAGATCACAGATCTTTAGGGTGATCACAGATCTGTAGGGTGATCACAGATCTTTAGGGTGATCACAGATCTTTAGGGTGATTCCTTCTCGAGGCCCACTGGCAGGTTTGTATTAAATTTGCTGTGGCCTCGTTCCATACAGAACACGATGGAAAAGGCTCTGCCCTGACCCACACCCAGATGTCTGTGCTGGAATTGTCCCCAGTGGGAAGAGGCCACTCCTGTGAGTTTGCAGGATGTGCCACTGATGAATTATTTTATGGAGAACTGAACGCTGAGGCACAGATGGGCCAAAACCATGAGGTAAGGCTGGCACTGGGAGAAAGTTTGGGAAGTCAAACTCTCAGAGAACTTCAGGAAGTCGCATTCCATGGATTAAAGCAAATAAGGAAGGCAGGGGTGATGGATTAAAGCCATGAGTGTCCAGAGGAAAGGAGACACTGGACACATCTTGCTCCTGAGGGACATCTCTCCAAGGTCAAACACTGAGCTGAGGGATGAGAAAAACTCGACAGGAAAATTAAAAATGGATGCATTTCAAATGGAAATGACAGACAGGTTAGAAATGATTGTCCAAGAAAGCCCAAATTTCAGAAATGATGTGATCGGGAGAATTTGGAGGCCACATAGGAGAGGAAGAGGCCAGGTGTTGGTAAAGAGATCTAAGGAATGGAATTGCTGCAGCAATGAATATGCAAAATAAATCAGCACAGATGGAGATGGAGCAGGGAGGGGCCTCATCCTTCACAGTACAGGGGGCCAGTAAAAGTAAGAGGAGTTGGTGTCCAAGCAAAACAGGGCAGAGGATAAGGAAAATGAAGTGGGAGAGAAGAAAGGAAATTGTTCTCAGACAGGATCCAAAGGGAAAAAACTGGAAAAAAACTGGAAAAAAAGAACAGAGGAAAGATCCCTGTGGTCAGAGAGCCTTGGTTAAGAATTTCTTGCAGGGGACAGGAGGTGCAGTGATGAAAGGAAAGGACAAATGCGAGGCAACAGGAGAGTGAAGAGGAGTAAAAACCCATCAGAGCACCCAAATGGGTCAGAGCGAAAGGGCTGGGGCATCAGTGAGTGAACAGCAGCAAAAAACCCCTGGGGATGTGAAGGAGCTGAGAGTCGAGGGCCAGGGAGTGGCTCAGGCTGGTCCTGGGGCGTGCAGCCTTCAAGGGCTGCTCAGGTGAGGTGGGAACGTGATGGAATGAGGAGAAAATCAAGGAAATCGTGGCAGTGAAAATGTGTCCCTCCCAGTCTGGGACAGAATGGTGAGAGAGGTTCTGCTGGAGGAATGGTGATAAGGAGCTGAAGATTTGCAGAGCAGGTGCTGGAAATGGGTAAACTCCCCAAAATTAGTGCTAGTGGAGGAATTTTGCCATCAGAGGGATTTTAATACCCTAGAAAACACCAGTTTACAGAACAGGAACAGCTCCCAGCTCTCTCGGGTGCCCTGCACGCGGTGTCCCGTGAGTTCCCTTCCCCAACAGCCACTCAAACACGGGGCAGCACTGACACTGGGGAGGTGCCACAGAGTGACCTGGGCTGGAATGGGCATGAAAGGCTTCAAATTAAATGAAAAGCCAGCACAGAGGGTGGACCTGTGGGTAAATCCCTTCAGTGCACAGAGGAAGGCTCTTACAAACTCAGGGAAGCGTTCAGGGAAGCCGGAGAGGCTCAAGGACTTCGGTTCAGAAGCAGCATCTCAGATTCCAGGGGTAAAACTGTTTGGATCTGGATTTTCAGGCTTTTCAGGGGAAGAAATTCACAATTGCCTGAATTTAGAAAAAGCATCGTGGGAATAAGCAGAGCCTGGAAGGAAGGAGAGCAACTTATTCCTTAGGCAGTGACTGTGGGCTGTGTTTCCTTACGTGCAGCCGGGAGTGTGGGGTGCTCAGGGATGGGTTGTGTTTCCTTCCCTTACCCCAAAACCCCCCAAAACAGTGACAGAGACCCCAGCCTCAAACCCTGAAGTCTCCCCCAGCTGTTCCCTGGTCCCAGGGGAGCTGGGGGAGCCCGGAGGCAGAGCTGGCTGTGGGCTGGTGCTGACTGACAAGGAGGCAGCTGCCGAAAGGAATCTGTAATGGTTCGGAGATGCTTCCTTTTCCCTCCGTGCAGCCACTCATTTGAATCCCTCTCATCTACTCAGCTGCCAATTTTTGAAAAAAAAAATCTTGCAGAATCTTAATTATCCCAGGTGCTTCCACCATCCTTTCAGGTGGAGCTGGAATTGGCTGTTGGGTTTTAAAGTTATTGCAGGAGAAGGAGCGAAGGAATGAAAAAGTGGTTGGGTTGGGGTTTTTTTTGTCCCTTGGGGAACGAAGTTAAAGGAGATTGATCAGCAGAGGAGTACAAGTGAGAGGCCAGGAAGTGCAGTGCTGAAGGGAGAGCTGTCAAGTGGCGCAGGGAGTTACCTGTTAGAGCAAAGAGAAGCAGCTCTTTGGTTATGGAAATGAAACGAGGAGAAAAGAGCCAGTGAGACTCCTGCGGAATGATGGGGACGTGAAATTCCAGCCACCCTCAGCAGAACTCCAGACTAAAGGGAGGACTTGGCTTCCATTTTTAATGACGTGACCGGGGCAGCAGCAGGACAGAGACAGAGCAGCTGTCCAGGGAATGCTCCCGGAGCTGATCACAGCCCCACCACAGCTCTGGGAGCAGCAGCAGCACTCCAGGCTCCAGGGATTCTGAACGTCCCCTCGAGGTGCAGTCAGGGTGAAACCGCCCAGGACCCAGGGCAGAAGTGATTCCCACGTGGCCCAGTCTAACTGGAAATCCTAAACCTGCCCCGTGAGAGAGAAAAATGGTGTTTCCATCACGTGCAGAATTCCAGAGAATGACTTTTATTTGTTTTGTATGAAGCCTGCAGAAGAGAGGGAGGTACAGGACACCCAATCACAGAGATTTCAGGGGATATTTGGGATTAAATGCTTTAAACACATCTGTGTTTGTTTGCATGTGAACAACAGGAAGGAGGAAGAGAGGAAGGGAGGGAGGAAGAAGGAACAGGAGCTGTTGCTGCAGAGAGCAATCCCACTTTGGGATTCACAGGGAAAAGAAGCCCCTCCGGTGATTCCTGCAGCGGTGCCACCTCAAACCCAGCTCTTCCGTGGACCAGGGCGAAAGGAGAAGCTGGCACAAAGCTTGGCAGTTGGGTAAATGAGAAATCCGATTGTTCTGCTGCATGTCCAGCAGAGATTTTCCTTCCTGGAAATCTCCTTGTCTGTCCCTGTAGCTGAGAGGCAGAAATGGGGAGGGCAGAGGGAACAAACTCCGAGTGGTTTGGTTTTCCCCATCCCCAGAACTGCAGGAACTTGGACCAACATGAAGAATTCTTTCAACAGAACATAAGAAAAAGCGAGTGAAGTGTTTCTGACACTCCTGATCATGCAGTTGAGATTCCTGAGGTTTGTGCAGCTCCATGAAACTTTCTCTTTCCGAAAGCTGATGGTGCTCCAGGCAAAGCAGAATTCACCCCTGCACATTTTGAATCCCAAAATCCTCCCCTCCACACTTTGGATCCGGAGCTGTTTGAGCTAAAACTGGAGCCAGGGCTCTCCTGTTTGTCACTCCTGAATAAAAGGCCGGGAGTTTTACTGCATGGAAATGAAAACTGTAGGGTATCCTGATCTCCAAAACTAATTAACTTGCTGATAGATTTGAAAATATCTACAGGGAGCTCATTAAGGGGGGAAAAAAACAACTCATGAAAGGTGGAGTTCACAAAGCTTAACCCCGAGGTGAGGAACAATGAGCCAAACTAAACATCGCTCAGGAAAACTCCAAAGCAGCCAAAGTGGTTACAGCCAAGGAAGGGCCTGGACACAGAGAGGCTCCTGGGTCCCCAGGGCACCTCTGCAAGCAGCTGCTGCTCCAGGTTGCTTTGGAGGAATGGTTCTTCCCGTTTTAATTTCTCTAGTCCTCGAGGTTGTCTGGTGCTCGCCCCAAGAGCTGTGGGCTGTGTTTCCTTACAGTGCTCCCCAGGCAGGAGTTATTAGCACGCTGTGTACTTTAATTAAGATTTTCCACAGAAATATTGAGCAATATTGGCCTTAGGTGCAGCCCTTTAGGAGCTCTGGCACCTCTTCCCGGGCTGACTCTTCCGTTTAACACGAGATCCTTTCTGTCTTGGCTTTCCTCGGTTCCTCCCTCCCCGGTTAATTCTCCTGTAATTGCCGTTCTCCTCGGCAGCACTAATGAGTTCCTCATGTGACACCGTATCCAATGCTCCCCTGCAGCCCCCGGAGATGGTATCGAGTGTGTTCCCTTTGTCTGAAAACTCCATTACCTTATCAGGGAACGGTATCGGATTAGCCTGCCACCATCTCCCTGGATCGAGCCAGCCCTCAGCCCAGCCTGCTTCCCACTCAGAGCCGCGGCTTTAATTACTGCTGCCTTCCAAATCTATTTCAAACTCGCATCAAGCTGAGCTCCTCTCTCAGGCTCCCAGCCCCGCTGTTTGCCCTCCCAGATCAGGGCCCTGGGGCTGTGACAGATGTTCCGCAGGGTGTGCTCCCCTCTGGGCTGTGGCGCTGGGAGTGAGGAGGGGAGATCCGACCTCCTGGAGGTTAAGAAACCCCTCACAGGGGGATTTTCTGGCAGACTGAGCGGCTGTGACTGCTGGAAACGGGCTCAGAGTCACCTCAGCTGTGGCACCACGACACCAGACTCAGAGCGTCCCTCCAGCGACTCTGAAGTTGCCACTTTTTTCACTTTTCTGAACAGGTCTGACCGAGGGACCTCCCTGTCCCCAATCCTGCTCCAATGAAACATGATTTATTGGTTGGAAGGCTGTGTGTGAGGAGATCCCCTCAGAGCTGGGGATGTGTAGGGACCCAACCCTAAATGGCCGCTCCCCAAGCCTGGGGCTGTTCCTCCCTGGGGGCAGGAGCTGCATCCTGAGCTGAGGAGCCCCCAGAGCAGGTGGTCAGTGCAGGGCTTGGGGGCAGGGGTCTCCATCCAGGACAACCCCTCCAGGCTCTGCTCAGCGCCACCAGAATCAAACTGGCATTTTTATGGTGCAATTCCCCCCACGCCTCTGGCAGAAACGCTTCCCTGCCTGCACAGGCAGCCTGAGCAGCCCAGCTCCGAGGGAGATGTCTGCATCAGCGGTGTCAGAAAGCACAGCCTCGGGAGTCAGGGTTCGTTTCACCCAAATTCCAAGTGTCACCGTGCTGAAAGAGCCTCTAGTTGGGGAAAGGTCAGTCCCTTTATCCCTCGTTATTCATTATCTTTTCATATCCCTCCACCATCAGCTGTTTGAAAAGCTATTATTGCAGCACGTTGGGAGGTGAAATGGATGAGGTTCTCCTCTTCCCCCGTGCTGTGACCTCTGTGGTGGCTGGGAATAAAACTAATGACGATAAATTATAGAGGTGTTGCTGGCTATTGCCAGAGGAGTGATCAAATGTGATGGCAGTTAATAGAGCGTGCTTATAAGACACGAGGCAACTGTTGTGCACCGAGGGACACCCGAACGCATCCGGAAGGAGGGGGAAGTGGCATCCGGAGCCACTCAAGAGGTCCCGGTGGTTTTTAGCTGTGATTCTGTCATGCTTTTCTCCTTCTCCTGCACAACCCTGCAGTCCACCACAGCCACAGCTGAGCACAGGGGTGTCCTCGCCCTGCCAGAGCCTGTGCCAGGTCCTTGTGCCCCCCTGCAGTGCAGCCCAGAGCAGCAGCAATGGTGTCCCCGTGCCCAGCTCAGAGTGTCACCAAAACCGCAGGAAAAACAAAATCTCTCCAACAGCCTTTTAGTGTCAGAGAAGCACGGCATTGCTTTATTCCTGACCAGGATGGGGCTCTGGCCAGGATGTGCCACAGAAATCATTTCATCCACACACAGCCCGGGTGTGCAGAGAAAAACACTCCATGACACAGGGATTTAATCAAGTTTTCACAAACTTCATACAGTAAAACCTATAGAGGTACATTGCTTCAATGTCCATTAGTTCCAAGTTAAGTATTCTTTAGTTTTTGGTTTCCTGTTGGTTACAGATCCTCTTCGCTTCTGATGTTAATTAGGTGTTGATTGCTGGGTTCTCTGCTCAGTCTGTCCCGGCCCAGGTGTCTCCCCTGTGCCAGGGCTGCTGTTTGGAGCTGCTGTTGGTTCCTGGCCCTTGCTGGCCCTTGCTGGTTGTTCTCTCTGTGCATCTCCTGGGCTGCTCCCGGCCTGGGGAGATATTGAGCTCACCAGGTCTCCACCCTGTTAATTCTGTGACTCTGTGAACGCTGACTGACCATATGAAATAAAAAATGTTAAACTGGGTATATTTTCCAACCAGAGCACTCCTGTCCTGCTGCCTGACAGAAGCACGAACTTCCCATTAGTCACTGTCACACCCTGTGGCCTTCCAGGGCCTGGCTGGCGGGAGGCAGAGATTGCCCCGGGGATAAGGATGCTGTGAGGACACGTCTGGCTTGGCAGGAGCAGCGTGGGAGGATGATGTTTGGCTGCTCGAGACAAGCAGAGGAGCAGCAGAGGGGTTTAGGAGCTCCTGGATGTGTTTTTGCTTTTGTACAACACATCCCAGCAGCGCCCAGAGAGCGCTGCGGCGGCGCGGGGCTGAGTGAGGCAGACTCCTCCTGACAGATCGCTGCTCCCGTGTTTGGTTTGTCAGAGCATGTACGAACTCCCTGTCTGCAGAGATGAGATAATCACGGGCTGCTGGGGGATTGGAGTAGCTCTGAGTAGGTTCAACAAACATCAAGGACAGCAGAGCTGGGATGCTGGAAAAAAGGCTCATCAGCATATCCTGCTCACTGCCGAGGCCATCGAGGGTGGAGTGCAGAGTGCAGACCCTGCCTGACCTCTTATCAAACCCAGCTTACCCTGCGACTTCAGGGGTCCCTCATCCCGCTCCTGCAGGTCCTGGCACACTCTGGATGTGTGAGGGGCTCAGGCACCTGTGATTTTTGTCTCTAGCTTTAAGCCAGGCTCCCTCAGCCCCCTTAATCCCTCCCCTGAGTCAGGGTGGCAGAGCACAGCTCACAGCTGCTCTCCGGTGAGCAGGGGGTGCTCCAGCTCATCCTCCTCCGTGTTCTGCTCCAGCTGCTGCTCTCAGACGTCTTAGGCTGGACTTATTTAAGAACAACCTACTTTTGAGTCTACCACAAATTTGGGAAGGTTGGGACATTTCTCTCGGTATGAACCTGCTGTTCTTTTTATCTCCTCCACCCTCTTGCCCTCCTATGGAAGGACAGCACTGTGAGGGTGTTGAGGCTGAGCAGCTGGAGAGTTTCAGCACAGGGGTCGTGAGATGCAGCGTAAATCCCAGCAGAGTGAGGGATGGCCGTGGCTGTGGTGTGAGAGACACGCTGGGGCAGGGCAGCCCAGAACAGTTCTGGGAGGGACTGCAGGTGAGATCCAGCTCCTGAGCGAGATCCCACTCCTGCACCAGAGCCGGGAGAGCAGAAGGAAGGGTAAATAAAGCACAGCAGAACTCATCTCCCATTCCAAAGAGCAGCAGCCCAGAGGCTGCGATCGCTAATTAAACAATATCTCCCCTGAACGCAGGCAATGAGGGTGACATTTACCTCTCGTGGGCTATAAATACCCAGCCATAAGCAAACATTTCTAATCAGTGATTACGGGCGAGGTTATTTTCCCTGACGTTCTAAGTGGTTGTTTGTTTATGCAGAGTTAATGGGCAAGATCACACTGGAGGTGCTGGCCAAGGATTGCGAGCTGGTGCCTGCACCGGTGCCTTGGCACCACCTGAACTGGGTCACCAGGCCTGGGAGGGCACCCCAGACCCTCCAGGAGGGCCTCCAGCTGAGCTCTGCAGGGATTTTTTCCAGGGTCACTGAGGCAAAGGGCAGAGAGGTGACGGTCCAGCCCAGGGCCCTGCACGGCCTCCTCTGCTCAGCGGGTCCTGAGCCAGACACGGAGGCTCTTCCCCTGCCCTGGGGTGCCAGGGCACGGGGCACTCCTGCCCACCCTGCTGGGGACATCCCACCTCTCAGTGGGTGAGAGCTGGGGGGCTTTGAGCTTGGGATGAGTGCGGGCAGAATGGATGGAGAAGGCCTTTGCCCAGACCACACCCAGCCCTGCCAGGGGCAGACACGGTGCCAAGGTGGCAGCGGCCTCTTCTTGGCAAACTCCTCCTTTCCTGCAGGCTGCTGGGTAGGGATGGGAGCCAAACCAGTGGGGAGCGAGCCTTTGCCAGGGTCTGGGTGTCACTGGAACTGCGGGGAAAACAAAAACTC
>VYZT01048174.1:0-74174 GCA_013400735.1 Pomatostomus ruficeps
CCTCACACTGCAATGGCAATACCGAGGTATAGAGATAAGCAAAGAGATACCGCTCCTCTGCAGCGAGACACTTATCTGACCCAAAGTGCTGGATAAAAGATTGTTCCACAGAACGCTGGGCAGTTTTGCGGTCCCTGAAAAGCGTTACCTTAGAGGTGTGATATGTGTGTGGGAGCAAAAACATTTACCTGCAAGTGGTCTTCTTGTCTGCTGAGGACAGTTGGATGGAACTGAATCCAATATTATATGGAGCCAGCTATGATTTACACAATCTCTTTCTCCCCACCAGGACAAGCTGAAACTAAAAATCCAGCCCAAGACTCACAGTCCTTTTGTATAGTTTGGTTTTATCCTTTGGTGAGAAAATTTTGTGCCATCAGGGCAAAGAATATGTAACGTTGTTTTGATAGCCGGGCTCTAGTAAATTCCTGGGTCCTGGCCATGGTTCCCTAGGTAAAGCTCATTGGTGTATCCCATAGCTGAGACTGTCGAGGTAACAAGCCAAAACAGGTGGTGAAACCACAACTAGTCCCCAAAAGGACTAGTGTGTGTGTTCTGCTGAAGTTGGGTCTAAGATTCTGCAGAAGAGAAAAACACAATAAAGAAATAAACGAAAACTTTAGAAATTGCCTGATCTGTTTATCTTTGGAACTTTATTCTACTTCACCTTCTTCCTGTACTGAGGCATTAAGCAGGAAGTGCTCCTATGCAATTCCATATTCTTCCTTCTCAAGCAACAGATCTGGAAGGAATTCATTCGCAATAAACCCGATGAATTTCTCCTAAATAAAGGCTAGGAATTGGAGGATTTTCAGCAAGGGAACTAAAAGCGCTGTGATAGCTTTGTAGATGTAGATTAGACCAGAGATGGCCGAAAAACGGCCAGTAAGCCAAATCCAGCCTGCCATCCCAGTTCATTCACCCTTTTGACCCATTTGCTCCTTCTATTTCAAAAGGTTCAGGAAGCACTCAAAAGGAGACATATCTCAGTGTATGGGAGGAAATGTTTCACTATTTAACTTCCAGTGAGTGAACAGTCGTACCAGGGTGACAGCTTGGCATGGTCCACACTGCATAAAACTTGGCTGAACTGTGCAGCCTCCAGAACCCCAGCCTTGCTGACAGTACAGATTCAGTCCAGATGCGCTGTCTCACATTGGCCACACTTCCTTCACTAGGCTTGCTTCTTCCCTGATAACATCTTTCTCAACATTTCTTTCTCCCCAGTGGCAGCTAGGCTTCCATGATCTGCAACAGTCACGCAGAGGCTGAGGGGAATCATTCCATGAAGTAAAACTTGTGATCACTACTGTCAGTCCTCACGAAAAGTTTGACCTTTTCCTTTCTTTCCTTTCCTATTATTTCCCCTACCACCCTAAATAGAGTTCAGCTTAGGTGTTCAGTTACATGATAACATTGTTCTTTAAGGCAAACATAAACCACAAAACTCTCTGATCAGCTTGCTGGCATTATACTTCTAGAGTCTCATGAAGATTTAACAAGGGACTTCCACATGATTTTGTTAAATTATGTGACTCGGCATGACTAAAGCAAGCTACAGACTTCCCATTTTGAAGTCCAGGGCTACTTGGATCAACAAGTTCTCACTCACTTTACAACATTTCAAGAACTCATTGCAATATCTTCCATTCTGGACCCCCTCTCTTTTGAGTAGGGGCAGAAACTGTGTTGGGAGTATGGAATTAGGGCTGTAAAATATGTCTCTTTGTTGAAAGAACCTCCTAGGGCCAGGATAAATTTCATTTAAATTAAAGGGCATAGGGCCATAGGGCCAAGGGCACTTCATGGGGCTGTCTGGCAGGACCCAGGAAGGGATCCTTCTAGGGTAGCAGCTGGGCATCTGGGACAGTTCACATCACTGACTGATCCAGTGCAGGGAAATTGATTGAGCTCCACATGTCTAAGTGTCTGAGTTAGTCACTCTAGGATTGTCCTTATCATTAAACAGGCACCTTCAGATGGAAATACAACTGACCTACTTTAGGGTCAGAAAATCTGAGCTCGGGATATCTCAGTTTCTCCATACTGACCCTGAAGGGACTGTAAGACTAACAATGTCAGACTGAGACATCTAACTCCTAGGCACCAAAGAGATCTCAGCAGGGCTCCCTATGAGCACACCTGACATTGCCAGTTATGCCATTTGGCTTCCAACTACACCCTCAGAAGTGTGAAGCCCTACTGTAAGTCCTGAATAACATTTCCAAAGCTGTGGAAGTGTCCTGGGGATGCCAAGGTGTGCAATTGGCATTGGGTGGCTCTGTTTGCACTCCCCTTGAGTTAAGTAACATGAGCCCCATTCTAAGTTTACAGTGTTCTTTGAATTTTAACATATTTTTGTCTTTTCCTGTAAAATCATTTAAACTAATATTTTATGCCTTGCAGTTTTTCTTCTTTAAATCTTTGACAGGTCACCAAAATAATTTTATATCAATGATAAAAACTAGTTATATGTAGCTTATACTGTCCCCATTTTTGTTTGATCACATGAAAACAGAAGGCAAACATACATAATTCTTAGACATAGACATCACTTGTTATCATGCAACTACTTCTAAGCTCAATATTATTCTGTTGCCTGAACTGTCTCAGAAATTACTTTGTAGGCTATTTATTCTATTCTGAGAGGATTTTCAATTTTTTTTATTATTTGGTTGATAAACACAGGTGCTCATCACACATATGAAAAGCTGAAAACTGCCCTTGATGAGATGATGTATTTTGCAGCGCTTCCATCAATTAAACCCAAATCCCTACCTGAAATTTTTCTCAGTCTTTTTTGAAGCACATTTTTCCCTTTTTTTCTTTTTTAATCTCCTACTTGTACCAAACTCATTTAATTATCTGCCTAACTGACAAAAAAAGTGGAACATAATATCCTTCTCATGAGCTAACACTTTCCAGGTTTTCTGTTAATTGTGCACTGCTTTTAAAATATTGAGTGGGATATGAATGCAACAAGGTCTACAGCAACATGGAAAATTTGCTTTGCAGTGCAGCAATAGTTTACAAATATTTTAGTCCACTCATAAAACAGATAAAACTGTGACATTAACATGCTATTCCTCTAAAAGTGTTAAACTTCTGAGGGCAGGATTTTACAAAGATAGAAAGTTTTCTGAACATCTGGAACTGCACAAATAACACCAATGTTTAACACCTCATACACATTCCTGAAATCTGGATAAAGTTATCCAGGTATTTCTACTCACTGAAGAAATGTGAAAGAGTGATTTCATAAAATTGATTTGAGGGTGATTTTGAAACTGCTGCCTCAAAATATCATCAAAATACAGAAACTGAGTTTGCAATACCACATCATGAAAGCAATGAAATACAGTGTATGATATATAAAAATATGAAATTTAAATTTAGAATTAATAGAGTGGGATATTTGGATGATAATTGGAAACTAGAACCACACTGACAGATTCCAACATTTCAGTAAATCAGCATAATTAATTTTATATCACATTGTAAGTATTCTTAAATTATTGATTTAAGTCATGGAGTGAATTTCTGCAGGTGCCAGAATTACCCCAGTTGCTTTATTAAAAACAAATCACTCTAAGGACTTGGGATTGTTCAGCCTGGAGAAGAACAGGCTCTGGGGAGACCTTATAGCAGACTTACAGTACTTAAACGGGGTCTACAAGCAGGCTGGAGAGGGACTTTTAAAAAGGGCATGTAGTGGTAGGACAAGCAGAAATGGCTTTAAACAGAAACGGGGTAGGCTCAGAATAGATATTAGGAAGACATTCTCTGCTGTGAGGGTGGTGAGCCACTGGAAGAGGTTGTCCAGAGAAGCCGTGGATGCCCCATCCCCGGGAATGTTCAAGGCCAGGTTGGATAGGAATTGGGGTAACCTGGTGTAGTGGAAAGCATCTTTGCAGGACAAGCAACGTGGTGCTCCAGTGGCTGTGGGGACCGCCTGCCTCTGAATGGGCAGCAGCAGCCTGGGGCTTCCTTGGGCTTTGTTGGGGGTTAGTGAGCAACACTGAGCCAACAGCTGAGAGAAAATATACTGAGCAGTGACAA
The DNA here is from genome assembly GCA_013400735.1 of Pomatostomus ruficeps. Classification (NCBI taxonomy): domain Eukaryota; kingdom Metazoa; phylum Chordata; class Aves; order Passeriformes; family Timaliidae; genus Pomatostomus; species Pomatostomus ruficeps. Next base: position 4,060 of record VYZT01048174.1, read on the forward strand.
TCATTAACAGACTGGCTTCCTTAAACCACTTTGGCTGTTTTTAGTTGCTTCTTTTATCACAAAATGGGATCCCAGTTCACAGAAAGGAAACAAAACTGGAGGTTCTTGCCATCTCTTTGTGCCTTTCAGTGGGACATTAAAACACCTCAACACTGGGAACTGGAATTACGGTAATGTGGAAAACATAGTTCTACCTGTTAATGCAGAGTCGGTCTTGTGTAGGTTTGATAATGCACACATGGGAACAACACAAGTGTTCCTGTGAGCAATGGATATTGCTTTCCCATCCAGGCAGCCACAGGCAGCCTTCAGTGGAAGTGCATGGAAACTGCCTAAATGTATATAAGTCATTGAGAAATACCTTCAATTCACAGAAGAAATTCCAATGGCTGTAATGAATCCAGCACAGTAACTGGTATGCTCTGCTCAATTAATATTGTTCATATCCCTAATAATCCTTCAATTTCTAAATTCCATAGCTTTATGACATTCTCTCTAGGAGGCTGACCTCTTTCAAGCTTTAATTTCATCCAGAGTGATCTGCTGTTTTATTTGGGAAGTAGATAAAAAACCAGCCACAGAACAATAAGATGAGAATGAAATTACAATTCTTAGTTAAGGAGTATTGATATGACCACTTTTTTATCCCCACAATCTTATAGACTGAAGTTGAAAGATTAAATTAATCTTGAAATATGCACTCTAAAGGACTTTCTTTTGAAGAAATGTTCTTTCAGTTAAAAATACTACAAAGAACATGTATGTCACATACGCATTTTAGCTAAGCTTGCATGAGTTTATGTAACTTACTTGAACAATAGAAACAACATCCTCAAGGATACTTAGGCATCTAACTTCATATCTTTAAGCATTTGGGACTTAGCTTTTTAAGTCTTTAAATCACCGACTTATAAATACAATCACTTTCAAAACATGTCAAGTTAAAATTCTATTCTTGGTATTCAGTTTATGATAAGAATTAAGGAAGGCCCCAACTTTTTTTCCCATGCCTTAGAGAAAATATCTTTCAAAATTATCTCTCTTGTCATAACTTTAGTAGTAACCTACATCCATAAAAGAGTACAATCACAGTGTCTAAGCACCCTTCATGGATCCATATGTTCTTTATTGATCTAGAATGGCAGCTATTTGTTTCTATACCTCTGCAGAATAACTGGTGTCTGTTCCTCTGAATAATTCCCAGTTCCTCACTCAGCCTGTAGTGTAGCTTCTCTTACAGGAGGTTTACTGATGAGTTCTTTCCCCATTATAATTTAAGCATATACAAGTTTCTTTTCACAAGATACTGGATGCTTGCAATAATTTAAATTTAGCACACTGATAATTTAAGGTGTTTGATTGCATAAGCCAGAAATTCCTTCCATTCTGCATAGTTAATAGTCACTTGATCACACCTTATTTATTCTCCCATGGCTTATCCAATGAGAAGAAAGAATGAAAAGGAATTCTTTATCATGGCTGGGGGTTTTTTGCAGCGTTCCTCAAAAGTTTATACAGCTTCTTAGTTACCACAATAGTTTTCAAGAACAGAGAAAGGATCAGCTCTTACTGATACAGATCTGCTTTCCAGCTCATTTCTTAAATAATCACCCATTTTAGGCACAGCTATAGTTATCTTAACAGCCATTGCAACTAGTTTAAAAGACTTTCCCTCAGGTAGACTATTCATTGTGATATTGCTCTTCAGAAATTTTCCTCACAAGAAGATTCTGAAATGTTACTGAACATTCCTGAAGTAAATAGAACTGATTTCTTTCTCAGTTCTCTCAAACTAGATTCATTCTTTTGTGGTTGCTTCTACTGCTGCAATGGATAGCTGAGTTTTCAGGGAAATTGGTGAGGAAAGAAGATACGGTTTGGTTTGGTTTGGTTCCATTTTGTTCGGTTCAGTTCACTTCGGTTTGGTTTGGTTTGGTTTGGTTTAGTTTGGTTTATGAAGGGGAAGTAATTATGTCTGTCAATTCTTTAAAAAAACCCAAAACCCCCCCAAAATTCATGCATGTTATATGCACCTGACATTTAAGAACCAGCAAGAAACTGAATATAAATGGTTTAAGAGACAATGAGAAAATAAACTTTCTTTTACTAAGTTACTCTCTAAATGCTGAATGCTGAGAAAATGTTTATTGCTAGAAAGGGAGGAAAGAAAAGTGGAAACATATATTCCTGTTATTCCCCCACAAGGGCTACTACATTCAGAGTCTTCTCAGAACAATTAATGTATGACATAGCATTTAAGCATTTGGGTCATTCCTGTGATATAGGCCCTTTCTGAAGAATATCTGAAGAAAGCATGCCACACACCCCAAAAGTAGAGCACTGGGTCTTGTTCATACACATTGCACTGACCACACCAGAGCAGTTGTTATTTCCCTTCTCCTGCTCCTCCTGCTATGAAAGGCCATTACTAAACTAGGACAGAATCTTGTGTTCTAGGATGAACTCACCCATATGACTTTTCAAAGGATCCTTTGCCTAACATAGAGAGGGGAAGTCACATTTCTAAACACATGATCACATCACAGACAACCCTAAGGACCTGAAGGATATGTAAATAGACTGCAGGAACCATAAGCTAGCAGTGAGAGACAGCCTACTTCAGAAATGGTACATTAAATATGTCAAAGTAGGCAATGGCAGCACAGCATGATGCCACACTTGCAGCCATTCATGACATTTTTTGCCTTTAATAGAAGAAAGAAACTGCAGTGAACCTGCCAGGGCCCTGTTTTAGTTTGAAAGAGAATAGTTATCTTGCTGCTGTTGGGTTTCAGTTTAGAGCAAGTGAGTCATTGCTCAGCCAACGATAATAGCTGAACTAAGAGGATATTTCCTATGGACTCTTTTTCACAGAATTCAGAGTACCCAACATGAGAAAAACCCACATCTAGCACATCCTATCTGCCTTGATGAAAGATTATGTTAATCTTCAATAGGAACATATAACAGGTTATCTTTTGCACTGAGATTAAGTGAGTCACCAACTGATAGCACTTAGTATCACTAAGCTTTGAAGGGTGACAAAAATTTATGTTTTGGACTTTTTTTCTCTTAGATTTCTTGTATCATCATCCTTGAGGAATGTCCCTTCTTGGACACCTACTAGCCTGATGGACTGGCAACTGGACATGACTCCTTCAGGTCTCACTTTTACGCTCAGGTTGGTTGTACATGCTCCCAAAACCACACAAAACCCAGAGAATTTTCCCACTGGTATGTCCTCAGTCTCCCAGTTCACCCTCTCTCTCCCTTACCCAAGAAGTACCAATCATACCAACCTCTCCACTTCCTCCAGCCTTATCTGCCATGGAGTCTGCAGAATCTGCTTTACTGTCTATGAGTTTATGCTAGTTATCTACTGTTTTAGTTGCAGTATCCAGGGTTCATGGACTTTCTTTAAGCTGGGATATCAGAATAAAGCAGTCACAGTGCAGTTCAGCAGACAGTAAGAAATTTACCTGCTTTTGCTGCTTCTCTCCCTTGCAGTGGGAAAGGTTATTTTTATGAGCTAACTTAGGTTTGGAGGAAGTTCATCTTATGCACCAATGAGTGAATATGCATACTGGCTTGCTCGTTATCTCTCCAGGACCACAAGTGAAGACATGCTTCTATTTCTCAGTTCTTGGCTTGTGAGTAGGACATACTTTTTCTTAGTCACTTTTCCAGGGGTTTGGTTTTTTTGTTTTGTTTCGGGTTTGTTTGTTTGTGGTTTTTTTTGTTTAGAATAGAAATATTTTTTTTCCATTGCATAGTAATATTTGGAGCTTTCCTCTCTGTTGCCCTGGAGGCCTCCCTCAGCATTATTTAATCTTTGTTATCATTGCAGTGGAGTAGAGAAGAAACAAGCTCTATGTGCACGGCAATGCTTCTGATTTTTCAAAGACTGATGCTTTTGTGTCTCATGTAAGAGATATTAAACATGGCTTAGTCAATGAAACTGCACAGTGTACCAGACAGTTTGTCCAGCCTTTCTTTTCCAACTTATTTCACCACATGAGAAATACGACCCTCAGATACTGTCAGCCCGATAATGAGAAACCTCCTCTGCTAACAAGTGCTACATTGCCAACTAAGTTAAAGAAAAGGATAGAACTGGGTTTTTTACAGGAATGTACCAATGAAAAGATAACCCTGCCCTACATCCACGACCCCCAGAAAAGGTCAAGAGGATCTGTGAATGATAACTAAAATAATCATTTCAAAGTCTTCAGCTGGAAGAGGTGGCCCCTAGCTTCTGTGCACCTATAGAGAAACAAATTGTTGGTTTTTACTGCATTTATAGAAAGTAAGTAAAGATTGTGTGCTTCTCCAGTTATGACTTGCACCTGACACAGCATTACATAAACATCTGCCCACTCACTCTGGTTCACCTCAGCTGTAGTAATTTATACTTTATAGCATGGAGCTCAGTCTGCTTCATGGTTGCCCCTAGACAACGCCGTGCTGGTGTAAGTATTGGTTTGGAATTGGAGCTAGAAACAAAAGGCTGAGTGACTTTTAGACTTATCTCCACATCAGCTGATTCCTCAGGCAGCACACTTCCTTTGCTTCACCAAAATACTCCTGCCAATGACCAGGTCCTTCAAGACAAAGCTGGAAGCTATCACAATCAGCACAGTAGATTTAACTTCACTCATTTAGCCTTCTATTTTTAACTTTATTTTATGTTAATTTTATTTTATAGTAGCTTGTATTTCCATAAGCCTCCATAACCTCTACCTTCAGAAGTAGTTATTGACTGCCCTTTCAAAATATGTGGTTCTCTATTACAGCCACCCATGATTACCTCACAAAAACTTACTATTATATGGCACATCACAGCCTTGTTTTTTTCATTAAAGGACTTCAAGAAAGCAAGGGGTTCATAAAATTATTCAAGTGAGTCATGATCTTCCCTTCTCTTGTCTTCTGGGTGTGTTTCTAGAAGCAGCAAAAAGGAAGTTCTGAAAACTTTCCCATTAACAAAAAAATAAAACCAAACCAAAAACCACCTCAGTCCTTTCTACATACCTAAAGGCTAATTACTGCAACTTGATATTAAAGCATGCTCAAAATAATTTCTTTCTGACACACTCTCTGCTGGCGTACAATAAAAGCTTTTAAAAATATCTCAGTTCACCTTTCATACTCATTCACATAGAAACCTCAGCTTTGTTGAATTTCTAAATGTTAATTCACAGCTCTTCATTCATCATAGTTATAATCTTTTTTTATATTAGTAGCTGTTATGTAATTTGCAGTACTTTAAATGTCAGATTCACCCAGCTATCTGCATACACAGCTGCTGATATTTCTTGAATATCTTTATGAATTTATTCAGTGTATAAACATAATCCAGTAACTATGAAGTTCTGAAAGTATAAGAAAAGGAAGACAGTTTTGCTAATGGATGCAAAAAAATTCATACCATTTTATATTGGTTATCTCAAAAACATATACAGATTACAATTAATTTCCAATTTTCCCTATGTTCATTAAACACTCAGGCACTTCAAGTTTATTCAGAAAATAAAAAAGCAGGAAACTTCAGGAGCAGTATACATCTGCTCCTGAAATCAGGATTTTCTTAACATGTTTTTATAAATGGAAGTATCTGTTAATCTGAATCCAATCCCAATAGATTTAGAGAGATGTGTATACGCACTACTGGTTAGGGGATTTTATAGCAGCAGGATTCAACAGTTTAAACATGTCCAGAGTTTGTGAGCAGTAAGTATTCATTCTAGGAAATGGCACTGGTGCCCTGAGGACAAAACATTCACTGATATTACAATTAGGAATCATTTGAATGGGAGTGTCATGCTGAAGTCCATGCACAGCTGGATCCCCATTATTGTAGCCCTAGGTAAGCAAACAGGATGAAAAATGTCTAAATGAGCCTATATGTAGGAACTGAATTGGTATCACCCATTTATAGCACAGAAAAAGAAAGAAAACTTGCAGTGGGGAGAAGAGTAAAATAAACAGCAATGTGTCTTCTATTTCCCTTCCTAAAACTTGCCAGACTTTAGGAATTTTGCATGAACTTTTGTACTTTCCACATTTTTAGCCTCTCTCTCTTTTCTGTCCAGATGATTTTCATACTTTAAGTCAAAACATAGGAATCAAACTGAACTTTAGGATCTCAGAGATAGAGATATAGTCTGTGGGCTTGAAACTGGAATAATGGAAGGGTCAGGCTCCCTGACTGCCACTATATGCCCAAGGCCAGCCAGCTCCTACCTAACTGAATAGCCTGAGGCCAACCCAGCTTCTACCAGGATAACCTCAAAGTGATCACAGTCCTAGATCTGGCAGAGCTGCCAGACTTTGGAGGAGTCATTCTGCAATACACGTACACTAGGAGGACCTACCACTTTCACCATATCAGCAACACTCAAGGGCAGGACCTCTGTTTCCTGACTTTCTTCACAGTAACTGTTCCACATAAGCAGACCCCTGTCATATGGGTGATGCCTGCAGCACTGAAGACCATTACTGAGAGATAATTCGCACCCACAGAAGGTCCTGCCAATCCAGGAAATATTTCTTTGAAAGTGAGTATTATATAATCACATATTTTTGTGTTGACCTGTTTGCATATTTTACATGCCATGCTTAACTGATGGACAGAGAACTCCCCTTTCTCTTCCCACCCACAGAGTACACCAAGACCCAACTTTTCTACAGCCTCAAACTGCTGCTCCTTAGACAAAGGCCTTTATGAAGATTTAGGCTGGATAATTTATTGGTGCTTGTAACAGCACTGTCAATATCGGTTTTCACTTGTTTGCTAATTTGGACACCACTGCACTGAAGCATTATAAAACATGCAAAATCATCCCGTAACAACACAGCATGGTCTGGAAAAGGCTCTGGTGGAGCGTTTCTTAGGCTGCAGCCTCTGCAAAGGCTCACAGACACTCATAGCCTTGGATTTCCTCTGATCTTCCCTTTCCATTTGCCACTTCTCCCATTGTTTGAGCTGAAATGACTCCATGCCTCACACTACAGTCATCCTTCCATAGTTACATCCTCCAGTTTTGCCTTTTGACAATAGCACCTGTCCTCTTCTTTGAGTGCACTCCAAAGTCTTTCCTGCTACTTTTGCTAATTAAGAGGTTTCTGAATTGGGGTGATGGAAGTGGGTGGAACTGTCATGGTTTAACTCCAGCTGGCAACTGAGCACCACCCAGCCACTCACTCACTCTCACCCAGTGAGATGGAGGAGAGAATTGGAAGGGTAATAGTGAGAAAACTTATGGATTGAGTTAAAGACAATTTAATAGGTAAAGCAAAATTCGTGCACACAAGTCAAGCAAAACAAGGGATTCATTCATTGCTTTCCATCAGCAGGCAGGTGTTCAGCCAACTCCAGGAAAGCAGGGTTCCACTACGTGTAACTGCGACTTGGGAAGGCAAAATGCTGCTAACTCTGAATGTCTCCTCTTCTTTCGCCAGCTTTTATTTCTGAGCATGACATCACATGGTCTGGGATATCACTTTAGTCAGCTGGGGACAGCTGTCCCAGCTGTGTCCCCTCCAGCTCCATGTGCACCTCCAGCCTCCTCAGTGGCAGGGCAGTGTAAGAAGCAGAAAAGGCTTTGACTCTGTGTAAACACTGATCAGCCATAGCTAAAATGTCCCTGCATTATCAACACTGTTTCCAGTAAAAATCCAAAACATTACTCCATATAAGCTACTATGGAAACAGTAAGCTCTATCCCAGTCACAACCAGCACAAGAAGCCAGAATATTGTAAGCTACATAGAGAAAGAAGCATGAAGACAAATCTAGACATACACAAATAATGTGCTGCACCTACAATATTTCATCAATGCTATGTTCACTATATAACACTAAAAAGAAAAATTTAATTCTGTTGACTCATGATGAAAAAAACAAATAGGAGATTTCTCCCATCTCTCTGTTTATAAGCATTGGCCGCATTACACTGGGACACTGTCCTCTTCCTCTTGTCTTCCTACAACACCAATTACCCTTAGTCCCAACCAGTCATAGGCAGGATTCTCATCCCAGATTTGTGAGGAATTCTGAGCAAAACTAAGAACAAGAACTTAACTGATGTTCCTTAACAAAAGCAAAGCAGAAATATAAAAGACATTTGCTCGTTTTATGGAAGCTAGGACTGCTGTGGAATGTAAGCCACTTAGATGTACTAATTTGTACTAATGTCTTCTCCAAGTGCTTTATCTGGTGCCTCTGCCTCACAAGGATAGTGGGGCCAGAGGGTCTGAATGCACACTAATGCAGTTTCCTTCAGTTACTTTACCTGACACAGTCTTGGCAGTGTTATTTCTCCTTATTCTTCAATAACAATCACAGATAACAAACCAGTTGGCTTATACATTTCATTCTTTGCTGGGTTTGTGGATTTGGGGGTTTTGGGGCAGTTGTTTGTTTGTGGGTTTTTTTGTTTTGGGGGGTTTTTTGCTTGATTGATGGTTGTTTCTGTTGTTTTGGGGTCTTTTTCAGTTTTTTGGTTTTGTTGTTTTGTTTTAATCTGACTAGGTTACACTGCCCTATAATCTCTCTAATTTGTTTAGGCACTTAAGCACTATTCTCTATTCCTTTAAAATTCACTTTGGAGGAGAAAAAGTTAATAAGTGATTTTATATCTGGTATATTACAAGTTTTGTGTTGGTTTTTTTGCGTTGTTGTTGGTTTTTTCTTGAGAAAGGATTGTTTTGGCATGTCAAACTGAAAACAATTTAATGAAAAGAGAAATTAAAAATTTCCTATAAAGGACAGCTGAAGAATTAAAGTTCAACCTGTTAAAAATATATTCTGACAGACATTTTCTGGCTGTTAATACTGACTTGATTTAATAACAAGACTCTGTGGGGACCTGACAAAACTGTTAATGGAAAGCAGGCAGGGAGGCTGGTGTGACCGGTCTTACCTTCCAGGCTCCATAGCTCTAAGAAAGGACAGCTTTTTGGTTACCAGTTTCATTTGGAAGGGAGCAGACAAAAGTGCTGACAAGCTGCCTGGCTTCCTGGGCTCCTTCTTTGGTCAAGAGTCAGTTTCCTGCTCACAGAAGTTTTCAAAAACATTGTTTTACATCAGTTCTCCTAAGGCAAAATGCTAAAACCTTTCTATTCCATAGAATATTTATAATTTTCAAAGTGTTGTTCCAAATCAAAATGTAAATAAATTGAAAATAGTAAAGGTTCTTTGTGTATCTAATCACACACAGTTCCTCAGACTAGTAATCTAATAAAATTATGGCTCAACCACTGAAGTCTGAAAGACACATTATTTTCTGTTCGCTATTTGTGATAATGTGGGTGGTTAAATTGGGCCATGCTGTAGCTAGTAAGAAGGTAGGTATTGGCTTTTAACGGGGCTGAGACTTCACTTCCTTATGTAGCTAAAACATTGGCTTCATAGCATAGCTCAAGCCACACACAGGCCACTGAAGAGACCATCTGTGTAAGACTTACCACTCATTCCCATGCTCAGCCAGTTGCAATTTTTCTAATGACTTCAGTAAATGTTGAGAGTTGCACAAGAAAGAGAAGAAAAATGGTTAAATGTCTGAAAAGATTTACATGGGAAACGAAGGAAGCTCAAAATGCATACAACTCAGCTAAGCAGTGACTCAGAAGGATCTGATTGCCATCCTCAAATATTTCAGAGAGGTTAAACACATGGGTGGGGAGGAACTACACAGGATAACAAGGGAAAGGAAGCAATATGATTGCAGACAATTTGGATTGAACTGTAGGCATATCTTCCCAATAGTATGACTGGTTAAAGTGTGAAACAATTTGCAAGTGAGACAGTGGTGGTCTCAGCATTTTGGCCACTTACTGCCAGATGGGGAATCCACGTGGTGATGAATAATCCTATTGTAGAAGTAGATAGACTTGACAGATTTTTCATTAAATATTTCTACTATGGTTTCAAGTTTCAGGGATGTCAGGATGAAAAATGTAGAAGCAGATGAAAAAGGTAGAGGCAGTTACACTTTCGCTGCTGTTTGTTACTATAAGAAAGGAGGATCTCTACGTAACCAGTTATTGGTTGGGACAACTCCCAGTGTGAGGCTGAAGAGGTGGAGAGCAGCCCTGCTGAGAAGGATTTGGGAGTGCTGGTGGATGAGAGGCTGAGCATGAGCTGGCAATGTGCTCTTGCAGCCCAGAAAGGCAATTGTGTCCTGGGCTGCATCCAGAGCATTGTGGGCAGCAGGGAAGGAGAGGGGATTCTGCCCCTCTGCTCTGCTCTGGTGAGACCCACCTGCAGTGCTGCATCCAGCTCTGGGGTCTCAGTAGAGGAAGAACACGGACCTGTTAAAGCAAAAACCAGAGGGAGCCACCAAGATGACTGGAGGGATGGAGCACCTCTGCTATGAGGAAAGACTGAGAGAATTAGGTTTTTTCAGCCTGGAAAAGAGACATCTTCAGGGAGACCTAATTGCAGCCTTCCAGTACCTGAAGAGAGCCTACAAGAAAGATGGAGAGGGGCATTTTACAAGGGCATGTAGTGACAGGACAAGGGGGAATGGTTTCAAACGGAAAGAGATTAGGTTTAGATTAGACATTAAGGAAAAGATCTTCAATGTGAGGGTGTTGAGGCAATGGAACTGCTTTCCCAGAGAAGTTGTGGATATCCCATCCCTAGAAATAGAATCATAGAACCATAGAATATACTGAATTGGAAGGGATCCATCAGGATCACCATATCCAATTCCTGGCCCAGGGTACAAAGAATCACACCATGTGCCCAAGAGCATTGTACAAATACTTCTTAAACTCTGTCAGGCTTGGTGCTGTGACCACTTTCCTGGGCAGCCGGTTCCAGTGCCCAGCCACCCTCTGGGTGATAAACCTTTTCTTGATATCCAGCCTAAACCCCCCTGACTCAGTTTCATGCCATCCTTTAAGTCCTGTCTCTTGTCAGAAGAGAGAAGAGATCAGTGTCTACCCCTCCACTTTCCCTCATGAGGAGGGGTGTTTAAGACCAGATTGGGTGGAGCTCTGAACAACTTGTTCTAGTGGAAGGTGTCCATGTCCACGGCAGGGGGCTTGGAACTAGATGATCTTTAAGGTTCTTTCCAACCCAGGCCATTCTATGATCTATGATTTTAATTTTTATTCTATGTCATTGTTCTTTTTAAAATCAACCTATTATTTCACCCCTTCCAATCTAAAATTTCCTTAAGTTTAATAGCACTCTCTTAAAATGGAACTAATAGAAGCATAAACTATGTGTATCTGTTCTTGCTTAAAACTAACAACCATTATGCCAAACTGATAATATTTAAATAGGCTTACAGAATGGTGTGGTTACACCAGCACTAAATATATATATATATATATGCACATTTTTATCCTTTTCTGTCCTTGGGTAATGACAACATTAATGACTTACATTTATATAGTACTCTTCTGAAAGGAGACCAATTGCTGCACAAACTGGTTTCACAGACAACATGCAAGAGACACTTAACTAAAGTAACTAAAGACTGAAGAGAGCAATAGCATTAGAGTCTGCATTTATATGGCTTGGAGAGATAGGTGTCTCCAGATGAAACAGCAACATCCTATAGCCCAGGGCTGAGCACATTTCTTACATCAGTAATGCTTTTGGGACCAGGAACAGCATAACTATCTCAGCTTTGCAGCAACAAATGGGATATTTTGAACTGCAATGTGTGTTTTATTAAATGTGTACTCCTCAAAGTAAGAAAGAAAAATACTGTCCCATCTTAGGATGTGAAAATATCTGCTTGAAAATAAATTTCAAATACTGGAATCAAACTGCTTAAAGAGAGTTTTCTAGGGTATATGGTATACGGTAATGCACAGTAAAGGAAGCCATGTTTAGAAAGAGGCATGACTTCTAACTCAGACAAGATACATGTCCTGATATATTTACATTACCTAAAAGTTGTTCTGACTAATGCAAACAGGAAAAAAAATCACAACTGCACTGGTGTTTCAGCTTTGTGAACCAGTATGTTCCATATGCCCTTCTTTAACTATGCACACCTCTTTTAGCACCTCATCAACCCACATCTGAGCCACAGCAGGACATAGAAATGTCCATGAAGTCAGGGCTAGATCTTAAGATACTGTAAACTTTACCCATGCACTGACATCTCTCTCCAAAAGTCTGGTGTCTTTAGTCATCAAAGGCTTTCAAAAGCACCTGCTCTTAATTTTGGAAAAAGTTTATAAGACAAAATGTACTTACAGCTCAGCACTTATGTAAATGTGAGAAAATCAGTGCAAAACCTGTCATTTGTATAATTCATGTTAATTGAAGTTCACACTGTTGGATAAGTGCTTGATATTAAACAACACAATAAAGATAGGTGAGACTAATAGAACAGGTTTCTTGGCATAAATAATTTCCCAGCAAGAGAGCGAAGGAGATATGCCCTGTCCCAGCCTTTTTGTCTCAGCTACCCTGTAGTACAGAGCAACACAAAAGAGGTCACGAAACAGAATGAGGTCAGAGGTACTGAAAAAAGCATTGAGCATCCCTGCAAATGTGCAAAAACGCAGGGACTCAGTAGTCAGGGGAGAGGCAGAGGACAAGGAATGAGGTAGAGGTGAAGTACAGCTCAGTCAAGTTTCAGCTGATTGTGCAGATTGCTAGTGGAAGTGCAGTTTGCAGTCATGGTAAAGAGAGGGCTACAATAATTGAACTGAGAGAATGAAAGATGGAACAAAGGTTTTAGAAGTAAACTCAGAAAGATTGCAACTATATTGGCCCAGGTTCCAGGCTTCCCACAACATAAAACAACTTTAGAATCATAGAATGGCTTGGTTGGAAGAGATTTTAAACACCATCAACTTTGAGCCCCTCTGTCATGGGCATGGACACTTTGCACTCGGTCAGGTTGCTCAGAGCCCCATCCAGCCTGGCCTTGAACAGTTCCAGGGATGGGGCAGCCATGACTTCTTTGGGCAGCCTGTTCCACTGCCTCACCACTTTCACAGTAAAGGATTTCTTTCTAATATCTGATCGAAACCTACCGTCTTTTAAGTTTAAAATAATTCCTCCTTGTCCTTGTAAAAGTCCCCTCTACAGATTTCTTGTAAGCTCCCTTTTGGAACTGGAAACCTGCTCTAAAATCTCTCTGGAATCTTTATTCATCAAGGCCGAGCAAGCCCAGCTCTCTCAGTCTTCTTTGGAGGACAGGTGCTCCAGCCCTCTGAGCATCTCTGTGGCCTTCCTCTGTACCTGCTCCAACAGATCAATGTCCTTGTTATGTTGGGGGCCCCAGAGCTGGACACAGCACTCCAGGCGGGGTGTCACAAAGGCGGGGAGGAGGGGCAGAATCCCCTCCCTCAACCTGCTGGCAGTGCTGCTTTGGATACAGCCCAGGGTACAATTGGCTTTTTGGGATATGAGTGCATATTGCCAGGTTGGGTTGACTTCACATTTTGTAGGATGGGTTAAAAAAGCAAAAGATCTTTCTATTTTGCTAGCCATACTGCTCTCACCCCAGCAGAGCCCTTAGAGATAAATTTCTGAGTGCTGGATCCATCAGCCCCTGCATGAAGTTGGCTCCTGATACAGGGAAACTCTTGTCAGGGAAACAATTTACAACCTCATGTTATTGGCAGAAGTGATTTGGAATAGCTTATTTACTTCTTTCGTGCCCTGCCCATGGCTCAGGCTCTGCCTGTGGTGTCTTTTCAGCTGCAGCCACAGCACACTGCTGCCCAAATCAGGCAGCAGCACCCTCTGAGGATCCAACGGTCTGGGGGTGACCCAGCCATGACAAGTTGCCCAACAGGCTTGGCTTTCTAAAGGGCCATGACACAGCTGTGCCTGGAGCATCACTTAGATGTAACATTTTTGATATTTTAAGGTTTTAAAAGATCAGGTCTAGTGATGTTGTAGAAATGTGGAGAGGGAAAAGCTGAAGTTTACCACATAAAACCACAAAGTAACAGAAAAGAGGAGCATCAGCATTGCATCAGACTTTATACTGGCTAAAATCTGCAGTGTAACTCCAGGGTGCCTTTGGCCCACTGGACAGAAAGTGGTCTGCACTCTGACTCTTGTATCTCTACCATGTACTTGGATAAAGGGACTCTATAGCTCTCCACCTACTCTTCCTGAGGGAACTGTGTTTTATTATAACAAGAGCAACATGCAATGGGATCTGGTCTGTACCTCTCACCAACAAAAGCCAAAGATGACGGGGACCCTCTGAGATTTCACACTTTGCAATCAACCAAATGTGAAAAGGGCTGGAAGCCCTCAGCCATGGAAAGAATGAGGAGAAAACTATCTGATGGATGCCTTTGTTGCATATAGCTTTTCATTTTAGGCTTCCTTTAATCCAATATAGCATCCTATAAAATATATCTCCATTCTACTGTCTCTTTTAAGGAAAGTCTCTTGATGATTTTTTGTTCTCTGTTTCTGCTCAATTGGATTGTATCATACTTTTTGCACTTCAAATTTTCTCTTCTTCTCAGGCTTTCAAGCTCATATCTCCTTTACTCTATCTAGACCCATCAATCTCTTTTCTTTTACCTATCCAATGTCTCAAATTTTGTCTTTGAAACAAAGACAGCAATTCAATCTTTTCAAGTACTCAGGTCTATAAAAATCCATACAAATTCACTCCCTGACCCTGGGTGCCTTTTGTGTTATCACTCAATTTGCAAAAGATGTCAAGGTGTATAAAAATTAGTATTAATGGTAAATATTACTGTATTTTTGGGAAGGTCTAAAGCAAAGCAAAATCTGAATGCTAAGAACCCTGAGAAAAATTATAGAATTATCCTTGAGAGCAGCCCTGCCTGTAATACTGGTGGATGAAAAATTAGACTTAAGTTAGCAATGTATGATTGCAACCCAGAAAGCAAATCATACCCTGAGCTGCAACAAAATAAGCAGTCATTTTCCCCCTCTACTTCCCTCTCATAAGAACTTATTCTGTGATTCTATGATTCAAAGTAAAGATTTGATAATGTTCACTCTGATGATGGTAGAGTGGACATTATCAAATGTCTTAAAGAATAAGGTTTCTGCTACTCATTTTTTTAAACTGGCTAGCTGTCTTGTCTTACAAGGTCTGGCTTAGCTCCTTTCAGGGAGTCTCAGGATCTATGGAAGATGTGTGTGAGAAAATGTGGACCATTAGTGTACTTATAGCAACAATAGCACAGACTAAAAGCATCTCCACTGTTATTAAGCTATGTCCTCATTTATCAGCTTTGATTTATACAGAACTGTCAGGCATTTAGGGATTCCTGGCTGATTGCAGTTTCAAACACCTGGAACAACTGTTACCTGATTTTCATATAGCTTCCCAACTGAATTCCTACACTAATACAAACAATGTCAGAAAGTGGACACTCCAGGGCTTCTCCTTCAGTTAGCAGAACCAGAGACAATCAGAAAGTGGAACATAAGTAACAAACCACCACCCCCCCCCCAAACATATAAAAAACCAAAGAAACAAATCCCCAAATTTTCTCAATTTCTTACTGTCATATGAAAAATGTATTTTTTTCTTATATGAAGTATAACAGGCATTAGCAGTCAAACAGATTCTTTGAATTTAATTAATGGAAAGCCCTAGAGTAAAGATAATCACTTCCAGCTGACCCAACATAAGAACAGCCTTCTTCATGAGCATTTGAGATAAAGCCTTGGTGTTCATGCAAATTTCTATCTGAATAATAAAAATGTTTTATGCATATGTATGACAGTAATGGCAAACTTCAAAACAAAACCTCAAAACAACTTTACTGTGAAACTGTTACAGCTTGTTTTGAATACACAGAGTTGAAGATTTCCATTAAAAAGCAAGATGCTCCATTCTGCTCCAGCTATTCTGTACACACTGGCTGGGTTTTTTTTAATTTGCTTTTCTTTTTCTGTTAGAATTAGACCCCAAATCAAAACATTTTAATCTCAAAATCTTCAGAAAATGTGTGGGTTTGTTAAATATAGTGGCAACATGACAATGTGGGAAAGGACAATCTGTCTCTGCATAAATATTTGGCCTAATACTCCTACATGGTGAAGGCTAGTGCAACTGGGCAAAGGGAGATGGAGGGGAGGATATAAGTAAGAACTTCACTCAGAATCTTCTTTTTTTCCCCTCTCAAACTGAATGTGAACCAGAGCATTCTGAATGTACTGAGATATGTAGATATTTTCAGGTTTCTGAAAGAGCAAAATCAGCAGTGTCAGATGATAAGGAGGGACAGCTCTTAAATGATTTCCAGTCATCTCAAGTGAAAACATTATAAGTGTGTGCTTTGGAGCAATCTGAGATCACAAGATGTTTCAACATCATTAAGTGTCTGAATTTACCACAGTCAAATCTTTTTAAGCTTGCATTGATGAATGTATCCTGTGACACTTCTTCCATAGCTTCAGCTTCTAAGGAGTCACATCTCAGTCCTGAACCATTCTCTACAAGAATAAATGCAGATGGATGCCTGGCTTCCACTGAAGAACCTGCCACTGGTTTTGGCCCAAAGCATAATTCGTTGGTGTTCATTCTTGACTCTGTGCTGTGATAATAGAGTATCTGGATTATTTTTTTGCCAAAAGAAAACCAAACATAATATAAAGAACCAACCTAATGGACTGTTTCAAGAACTCATTTCTTAAAGTAATTTGCCACTATCTGGATACTCAGAAACATTTAAGACTCTGAATAATAATTTCATCAATTTTGGATGCATAAGAGTTTCTACAGGAGCAAATGAAAAATACTTATCACCACTACTCCCAACTCCTATTCACTGATGAGGAATGCAGTCTGTCTGATTTCATGTGAAGAAGCAAAGGTCCACTACAATATAATGAAGATAAGGCTTCCTGGAAGAAGGACCTAAAAAAAAACCAAACCCAAGATACAAAAAACAAACAAACAACCCCCTAAAAATCAAAACCTCAAGCAAAGAAACAAAAAAACAACCACAAAAGATATTCAGTGATTTCCACTGAATATTTTGAAGGGCTTGTGAAAAGAACTCCTTGTATCATGTTCCTAACTGCTAGGGTTTTTAAAATCAAATAGGATATCAGCCCTGAAAGATGTAGCTGACTTCAAGACTAACTTAAAAAAAACCCAAAAAACCAACAAAAAACCACCATAGGCAATATCACCTGCACCTCAAAATGCAAAATGAAAAACATTTTCCTCCTCAAAACATACTTAAAGACTACATTTCAAACTAGTTTCTATGACTACCAACAACATGCTTCAGGATATTTGCTTTAAAATGTTATCATCCTGCCATCGTGTGCCAATTTGAGGTACTGCTCACTGAGTCTGTCTTTAATTTCAAATTTAGGACTCAGTTTTAAAACTTGGACATTCCATTACTAGAAAAATGCATGCTGCAATAGAAACATCAGGTTTCAAGCACTTGGAATTATTAAATTGCTGTTATGGTGAATGAGAATGATTAATACATATATAAAAAGTGATACAATGAATGCTTTTGTTTCTTTTACTTCGGAGCCAATGCGCTATAATATAAAACAGTTGGGAAACCAACACTTAAATTGATGACATTGGTAACATTAACACTTTAATTGAAAAAAAAAAAGAACAATTTCAGTGTTGAACTTTTCCACTTTTGTCCCAGTCTCATTCAATTCCAAACTGTGCAGGAAGTGGCTCACCTTTCCCCCCACTGCTGTACTAAGTCAGCTGTATTAATCAGGTGTGTCACATCAGATTACTCAGTTTTAGCAGACTATGCACAGCACAAGATAGAAAAAGGAGGGAAGTCTTCTCTTCTCTCTGCTCAGGCTACCAGGCTACAGAAC
Source organism: Pomatostomus ruficeps (assembly GCA_013400735.1). Classification (NCBI taxonomy): domain Eukaryota; kingdom Metazoa; phylum Chordata; class Aves; order Passeriformes; family Timaliidae; genus Pomatostomus; species Pomatostomus ruficeps. The sequence goes on from VYZT01048174.1 coordinate 21,853, forward strand.
CCAAATTCTCTTTCAGTATCTGGGTGCATAACCAGACAGCTCCCAGCTTTGTATTGGAGGTAGGAGGCTGGTGTGTGGTGGGCATGCATGAGCCTCTCTCTCCTCTTCCACGGGGAGATATTTGAGCATAAACCCTTAAATCCCAGTAAGTAAGCAAGCACAGATACAACATTTTTTTCCCTTTTGTACCACTGAACAGCCATACAACTTCAGCTGTTTGAGGTAACAAACCCTCAGCTTCTCTTCCAGCCTTGAAGTTGAAACCTTTCATGCCACATAAATAAAGAGGCAGCAATCTCTCTTCTCATCTACTTCTTTAGTGCTAGACTATGTGGAGTTTGCATTGCCCTCCTAATCCCCCTTACTGACAGATGCCAGTTTGCTGCGTAAACGCATTGCCAACAAGAAAGTGAATTCACACAGCACTGATCTGTACTCCTGAGGTTTTGGCTAAGATAGAGTTAATTTTATTCACAGTAACAAGTACAGGGCTGTGTTTTGGATTTGTGGTGAAAATAGTGTAGACAATGCAAAGATGTTTTTGTTATTGCTGAGAAGTGCTTACACAGCAACCTGGAATTTTCTGCTTCTCACACTGCCTGGCCAGTGAGAAGGCTGGGGGTGCACACAGAGGTGGGAGGGGACACAACTGGGACAGCTGACCCCAAGTGACCAAAGCTATTTGTCTTCCCAATTTGCTGTTATGTGCAGTGGAGCCTTGCTCTCCTGGAGATGGCTGAGAACAGCTGCCTGCCCATGGAAAGTGGTGAATGAATTCCCTGGTTTGCTTTGCTTCTATATGTGGCTTTCACTTTACCTGTTAGACTGCCTTTATCTGAACCCAGAAGTTTTCTCACTTTTACTCTTGGGATTCTCTCTCCCATCCCACCAGGGGGAAAGGAGTGAGCTTAGTTTCCAGGTGGGGTTAAACCACAATATCAAGCCACTAAGTATATCACTTTAATGAACAATGTAGATTTAAGAAACCCAAACCAAAACAAACAAAAAACTCAACAAAAAGCCAAAACAAACAAACAAACAAAAAAGGCCAAAATTGCTCATGACTCTGAGGAAAAAAGCACTCACAACTTTCATAAAACCTCAAATGCAGAAGGTATGATTGAAAAGAAATCACTGGTACTCTCCAGTCAGCTGTTACAGATGAAGCAAACATTCCCTAAAAAGTTATTTAAAATCTCCCCAAGGAATGTGAACTGTCCCTGCTCCAGCTGAAGCAGGTTATAACTACTATGTATCCATGTATAACCTTGCCCCGTAAAATAACTCAGAAATAGGAAGCTCTGCAGCCTCCAGAGCAGAGCAACTCAATACTACTTGGCCTGGTAAAATGTTTTACATCTGTAGCCATCCTCCTATCACCCACATTTAGGTCCCTTCAGTGGCAGTCAGCCACTGGCAAGCTCAGTACAAAGTCTTCTCACCAAAAGCAGTTGTTTCTTCATTTAACCTTCTACCCTTATCCCCCTTATGATCAGAAATAAGTTGTCACTAAGAACAAAGCTGTCAAAAGCAATGAACACATTTAGCCCTCCCCTTCTCTTCAACAAACTGATGGATTTTGGTGTCTCTGATCTGATACCAAAGATCTAATCCTGCAGAGAGTTACTCACACAAAGAGTCCCATTGATTGCAGTGGAAGTAACTTCCCCAGGTTTGCAGAACACTCTCCTTCTGCTATGCACATGCAACAGCCTTTACTCACCTGCTCAAGCAGCTGATGAGATATTTATGTAATTAGACCATCAGAGAAAAAGTTCACTGGGTTCACAAGGGTACTAGCTGTACATCTCCACTGTAAGGTCTAACAATTTACTCTTTAAAACCATTTCATCTTAGCCATTTTATCTGCTTATATTTTACTTCAAGCAAATCTAAATTTATGAACTGGTCAAAACTAAAGTCTGTACTAAGGACTGTGCCTTTGGGCCCAAGCTAGCAGGAGCTGGCAGGCCACTTTAACCCTCTGGTTTAATTTGTAGCAGCAGAGATACCTAAATCTTCTAAACTTGGAACAGCACCAAGCACATGTAATTTCAGCATTGCATCCTGCCACAGGTAATTGCATTTGGATGCTGCAGATTTTCCTCTACATCTTGATGTGCATTTTACACAGGAGCTGTCATCTGTGATAAGCGTTTCCACTGCCTTGCTGCATGAGAGGGTTCTCTTCTATCTTGGGTCATTGCATTCAAACAATAAAAATACATAATGATAAGGTTTCCTGCATTCAGACTGTGTCATAGCATAGAATAATCTGAGACAATGACAAGGACATAATAAGATTTTTACAGGACAGAGGAAAAAAACCTGACACTCACATCTGACACACTTTGTAGACCTGTGCTGCTCACATGGCAAGCCCAGAGCAAGTGAGTGACCACCTCCTCTCTACAGCAGTGTATTTGGGTCTATTTAGGTAAAAAATCTGTGCTAAACAAAAGCAATTCAATGGGCTGTTATACAGCCAGCCAGCTTTGTTCACAGATGTTAGTTATACCAATAAATCTGAGTTGTGACTTGATTATAGTGCTGACAAAGTGGGTGGCAAAGAGAGCACTGTTATAGGCTTTAAAAATAGGGCTGGTAGAACTTTCACAGGTAATCTAGACTAGTCTCCTCCTCTGCCCTGAGCAGGAACAGTTACATGAATATAGTTTTCTGATATCATCCACTCTACCGGTTGTTTGTTAAGCTTGTTCTCAAAACCTTACTAGTGATGGGGACTATGCATTTTCCCAGAGAAATCTATTTGTGCTTCCTGGCTCTTACTTTCTTACTTTCAGGATGTTTTTTGTTTTGTCTGAAGAATCTCTGCAACCTTGTGTTATTTATCCCTTCCCCATATTTTGCTTTGGCATAGTACCATTTAATTCATAAAATGTATAGTGTTGCTCTTTATCTGAAAGGATTTCATGGGTACATTTCTATATTCAGCAATTCATTACATGTGCCAGAATGGCCTTGTTGGAGCACATATCATGTGTGGTTTCCTTCTTTGATCTTTAGAACTAGGATTGCCCAAAATCCTACCTTAAGCATTCACATGTGCATTTTCTGATGTGCACCCACGTGTAAAAAGTCACGTTACTGAAGATCACACATCTGCAAATATTTGTCTGCTTGTGCAAAGTGGGAGGGATGGAATTTCCTCTATAGGTCTGCAAATAAACTTTGCAAGCTGCAGACTGAGTGGGCCTTTACACTTTTTAGCATGTGCTATATCCTTCATGCCTTGATGTGAAATGTTTTTATGAGCCAAAGAACAGCTCAGTTTACCAGTCCTATGTGTCACAGGGTGTCTGGCACTTGCACGATGTGCTTGTGCACTGTTTGTGCAGAGGGCGCCCAGGTCCAACCTGAAGCACCAGATCACAGTTTATCTGGTAGCCCAGGCCCTGACTCTGTAGTGGGATGATTTAACAAACTTCCTTCAAGATATCAGCAGGCCTTGGACTAATGACCCTAACTTGTTCAGCTGAATTCCCTCATCCTCTCTGAAACTTCCAACCAAAACAACTCAGGAAATTAAAAAGCATTCAGGGTAGGAGTGGAAGGAGATGAAGCCCTCCTCAGTGAGGTCATGGAGAACTGTGCTGGGAAGCCACAGCTTTAACAGATGAGCCAGGGTATTCTCATGCAGTATCTAAACAAAGGCATCAGAAGGAATCAGGGATACAAACAGCAACATTTCCAAACTTCTCCTTGTCCTCCACCACATACAATAATGCCATTCATTGAGTTAGCTGGATCAATTCATAGATGATTAACAACTAGATAAATCTGAGGAAGAGTATTATCTGAGCCAGTAGGGGGAAGCAAGCGTAATGGGAACTTTGTAGCCAATGAGTGAAAAACCCAGTCTTGCTGAAGGTGGAAGCTGACTTTGAGTGTGCAGGCCTTTTCCAAGAACATACACACCTGAAAAGACAATGTAAAGTTTCCACCATAGCATCCAGGAGCAACATTTTCAGCCAAATCTCCAAAGCAAGGACAGCTAATCCTGTGCATCAGCAGATGCTGACCCAGCCTCAAGGGCTGCCTTCTGCATTACTGCCCTAACTGCAGCAGGGCGCTGTTACTGAACAAGAACATTTCTGAATTCGTGTCTCTTAGGACACTCCAAAGCATTCAGAATGGTGTAGATTTACATCTCCATGGCACTCAGTAGCCCAGACCCTGAGACAGTAAAATACCCTGCACAATTCCTAGCATGCTAATGTGCTGCACAATCATAATGTAACTGGCTGTGAATAATGGGGTGAACTACATTCAAGAATAATATTCTTACATCTCCCATAAGAAAAACCAAAAAAAAAGCCAATTCCCAAATTAGTCTGAAATCTTTGGGGAGCAATAAAAATGTCTACAGCTTTGACATTTCTCTTATCTTTTTCTAAAGAATGGGAAAACAATTTCCCATAGGCATGCTCCATGACTGAGAAAATAATTTGAAGGGAATTTTTGTTTCCACTTTACTGGAAATTTTCAAATACCTGTCAGGAAACCAGCCTCAGCTCGGTGGCATCAGTGGGCTGCTTCAACCCCCTACTGTCCAAGCCCTCCTGGTGAGCTTAGCAAACAACATCTTTACTTTAATCTACACCAACACACCCTTACTGCTGGGACTACAAAATACTTCCAACCTTCAGCCAAATTAAAAACACCCAGATATTTGGATTATTATCTTGAGTGATAACACAGACAAAAAGTCAACTGAACATTCTGAATTTAAGCTGAAATGTGAAGCTCCTATTTCACATACAATTAGTGCTCTCTGAAATACACATTAGGTTTTTTCTGCTTTTGGAGGTCACAGATTATCTTTGTTGCAACTTATCCTTTACTCCAGATATATGCCGTTCTGTGTGATAATACATATAAACTTTATTTAATCAGCTGCACAACTCCCCCCGTTGCCGTGATGCTCTGGTGGGGGCACCGGGCGTCCATCCGTGGTTCCAGGGGCTGCTGGGGCTGCTCCGAAGGCACGGGAGGGCTGGCGAAGTTCCTGCAAGGTTTCATCCAACCCACTGATAGTACAGGCACGCCAAAGAAGGAGAGGCAAAGGGAGGGGTTTCCCAGATGGTTTATTCGGCACTGGGTTTGTGCCGGGGAAGCACTGGCACAGCGCGTTACAGTTACATAAATACAGACAGGAGGGGGCGGGGGAGGGTACAACATCCAATAGGGGAGGAGAGCTAGGTTTGAAATTGGCGGGCTTTGTATAGGATTGCACAATACAGAGCCCTCTGTGGGGGAAAACAGATGGGGGGCGGGGCGGGGAGATAACAGAGCCTGGCCATGAGATAAACTGAAACTGGCCAGAGCACACTGCAACACCCTGTAGCTAAAATTCCACTGAGAAAAAACAAAACAAAAACCCAAAACAAAGCTGCCTTAGTTCTACAGCAAATCATCAACACTTCCCAGTAAAGTGATCAAGGAACAAAAACCATTTGACCTTTGTGGACAAAAACACCAAACTTTTTGATACTGGTATCACTCTCTGTTTCTCTGCAAATGATTGAGCAACAGTATCCCTACTCTCTGACCTGCTGTCTAAGTCTTATTTGATTTTCTGCTGGCTTTTTCCCTTTTACATTAATAGGAAGTTTAAGGTGTTAGTTTCTGGAATCAGACCTAATATGGTTTTGTTGGTACTCTTGCTTGAGGCTGATGCATGCTGACTGGTACTATTTATTGTTTCAATCCTCACAGTAGTGCATGTTTCTTTAGTTTGTGTGGTGGTTTGACCCTGGCTGGATTGATGGGTGCCCACCAGGTTACTCTATCACTTCCCTCCTCAGATGGACAGGGAAGAGAAGACATAACAAAAGGTTGGTGAGTCAAGAAAAGGACAGGGAGAGATCACTCAACATCATGGAGAGAACAGACTTGCTGCAGGGAAATTGGTTGAATTTATTACTAATCAAAATCAGAATAGGATAATGAGAAGTAAAACAGATTAAAAGCACCTTCCCCTCATCTTTCCCTCTTTCCTGGGCTAACCGTTATTCCCAATTCTCTACCTGCTCCCTGCCAATAGTTCAGGGAGAGGGGGAGCGAGGGTTACAGTCAGTTCATCACATTTTGGTTTTGTCGCTGCTTCCTCCTCAGGGAGAGGATTCCTTCCCCTGCTCCAGCATAAGGTTCCTCTAAAGGGAAGCAGTCCTCCACAAATTTCTCCAATGTGAGTCCTTCCTAGAGGCTACAGTTCTTCACAAAGTGCCTTTCCATGGGGTGCAGTCCTTTGAGAACAGCCTGCTCCATGCATGGGTCCTGTGGGATCACAAGTCCTGCCAGTAAACCTGCTCCAGAATGGGCTCCTCTCTCAAGGGCTCCATGGGTCCTGCCAGGAGCCTGTTCCAGCACAGGCCCCCTACAGGGTCACAGCCACCTTCAGGAATCCACCTGTTCTGATGTGGGGTCCTCCACAGTGCATCTGCAGGTGCATCTTTGCTCCGCTGTGGACCTCCTTGTTTTGAGTACAACCCACATTTGAGACTTAGCACTTAGGAAGGCAAAGAGGGAGGGCAATACTTGCAGTCTGAAATCTGAAGAATCAAAGATAATTGTACCAGATGCCCACAAGCTGTAAAGCCAGAAGACTTCTTGGTTCAAAGTGATTACTCCCTGCAGCTATGGACTGTGTTCACTTGAAGCTCAAAAAGAAGAGAAGATGTACATTTGAAGGAATACTCTGATATATGACTTTTTATTCATCTTCACTGACAGCAGATGAACTTAAAGGCAACTAAGAGCTCCCTTTGGAGGCCACAAACCATGGGCAAATAATAACAACTGCTGAAGTCCTTGGCTTATGTAGGTCAGGCAAAACTAAATGGTAAAACTGGTCTATCGTTGCACCTACCTATCTGCAGGAAATTAGAGAAACCAGCTCTCTGGATTAACTCAGACAATTTTTTTTTTGCCTGAAAGACTGGATAATATACTTACCCACAAATGCCGCAATGCCAGTGGCAGGGGCACCGGGCTCCCGCTCATGGTTCCAGGGGCTGGCTGGGCTGCTCCAGGCTTGGGAGGGCTGGCAAAGGTCCTGTATGGGTTCACCTAATCCACTTATGTTACAGGCGTGCCGAGGAAGGAGCGAGAAAGGAGAGACAAAGCGGAGGGGCTCCTCAAACAACAAACATCCTATGACGTAGGGGTGCAGNATAATTCAAAACCAAACCAGTGAATGAGCTCACCATATTGCACACTTGAATACATTGAGCAGAACATGCACAACAGTACAGAGGAACATTGTCTGGGGCACTACCAGCATTTTACTAACCTTTATTACCTTAGCATCTATGGTAGGCTTGGAGTATAAAACAGATAAAGTGCAAAAACTCTCATGTAAGGATGGAAATTACTGATTTTGTGAGAACACCATTTCCCAGACACTCTACAAGAATTACTGCAAGTGTAGCTTTTCCTGTTGCTGGGATCATTTCTGTTATAGTATTTGACATAAAGAATAATTTATGAGAGTTATAATATGCATACATGAGCTCAGTTGTATAACTCAGCATTTGCTGAGCATTATCCTTTGTTGTGCTAATGAAGTTTTTGGCTTTCTTCTATTTTCATTGTCAAGTAACTCAGCTAAGACAGTCACAGCAGTCATTTACAGGGACTGACTAAGTTTACACAGCAGTATGTGTCATGATGCGAAGGATCCTGTCTAGTGACAGCTGCAAGAGGAATTTCTGTAAGCAGAATACAATCAGTGAATACAAACATATCCAGCAATTCGAGCAATAACAGCTCCAGTTTCTCTGTGATTTAAAGTGACCTATATTATTTCTGATTATAGTTGCTTAGAGCAGCAGCTTCAATGATATGATGGCACTGATGCTCTCACCTGGTTCTTCCCAGCCTCAGGGTGCTCCCAGAGCACTCCTCACACCAGCGCAGAACAGGTCTGCAGATCTCTGTGTGGGTTTGGGGCACATCTCTTGCTTTGTCCTTTGTGGCAAAAAGCCATTTGCAACACTAATGTTTCTGGGATGAGCTATGCAAAGATTTGGGGACCATCATAAGCAGTAGCCTGTCTGTGCCTGTCTGAGTGGTGATGATCAGGACATGCTGCCCTGGATGACTGGTGATGCTCAGTGCCTCCTGGCTTCTCTCTCCAGTTATTTTGCACTAGACCTTCAAACTCTGCCATCAGTGGCTGAGTTTTGTTCTGCCAGCAAGATAATTACTGCACAGTACTTAGGCTGCTGCACAGTGCCAGCGGTGCCAAGGGCCCTACAGTCCTTTTGCCAGGCTGATGGATAATGACAGTGCAAGTGAGAGGGAGCCTTGCCACTTCTCAGCTTCAGGTAACTCAGAACCTACTACCTGCTCAAGGAGGTTGGTCTTCTCCTAATGTTAATAAAGAGAGGGGCAAATTTTTTCAAAATTCAATCCAGAAGAGGAGCCAAAATTAAATACATAGAAGTGCTTATGTCCCTGCCAGCTGTTCACTTTGTAGAGAAGTGTACAGTATTTTACCTTCACCAGCATCTTTCTGTCTGAGGTAACACTGAGTCATTCTGAGGCAATGCTGGCCTTTTATGGAAATGAAACGAGGCCCTTGTTCTAGCAAGCCTTGTTACTACAGCATTGTGCCCTTGCAGATTGCCTCCAAAACCAGCCTAATCTGCCTTGCATCCAAATATACAAGTCTCCAGATGTAATGCTTCTACTCATATTCTCCAGTACTCATAACTATATATATATATGTGGAATGAATATTCAACACTGTAATCTTGGCATTTGCCAGACTAGTTTAGGGATGACAAATATAACTTTTGATCACGTTTTGTTCATGTGGAAAAGTTAGAACAGCTGCCGCTATTTCAGTTCTCACAGGCGTTGAGTTAAATTACCTACAAACAGACACAGCAAGTATAACCCAGAAGACAGAAAGCCCTGGGAGGTGTGCTGTACCACCTGCCTCCCCACAGACACAAGGGCTTGCCAGGGGATATCTGGAAGACAAGCTATAAAGCTGCCCTCTGTAGTGCTTACATCAGGGGAAACACCTCCCTCTCACTCCTTTAGAGCTGGAACAAAGGTTTTTTGGAGCACCTTCATGTTTTTTGTTTGTTGTTTTGTTTTATGCATCTTTAAGGACTAAAGAGGTAGAGATGAAAATCTTATCCAAGATGATTATTTGACCATAGAAATAACTCAATGTCAAACCATGGTGAAATAGATAAACCTTGCTGTAACAATTTTGAAATATGACTCATGAGTTAAGGAATGGGAAAGCAAAACACATTCATCTTGGCATTTAGAGTTTTACTCTGTTCCCCCAATTTCCTTGACAAATCTCCTGACCCTACCTCATCAACTGTAAATATGCATCTGCATAACTATAGTAGCTAAACTCCAGCATCTGGGCAAAGAAGTAAATATTCTTCCTCAGCATCAGTGAGCTCATTTTTAATGGTATGTGGGAAATTTTATTTCTGAAAAAGTAATTTCTTTTGTTAGCAAAAATATGAAGATAAGGTCTTAGAAATACCTGCACAAACATACCTTCTCACTTCTGCATTTTTCCATTTTCCTACTAGCTACTCTCCTGGCAGTCAGCAAAAACATCACAGGATTTATACAGCCAGCAGCACTTTAGGCAATGCAAAATGAATTGCAAGAGGAACAGGAGAAAAACCTGACAAAGGAAGTAGATGGGACCCTTTGAAAAAAAATTAGAATAGAAAACAGTTTTAGAAAAGAGCAAACTATAAACAAAATAATACTATTCTGTAAGACAAAAAAAGGGCAAGACTTATTTGAGAACTGAAAGAAAAATTATTTTCTCAAAATCATTTGTGTCTTGAAGAAATTATTAATCATTAATAGAGAGTTGGAAAGTAAAGATGGAAGAAACCTAGGAGGTGACCTAGCTTATTTCCTTGATTCCCTGGTATTTTGAACTGAGTTCTTTCAGAGCAAGAACTGCCTTTGAGATGTACTTCTAAGATTTTCTCTGCTAGAGATGTTCATGCAACACATCTGAACAGAATTATAGAGATATCCTAAACTAAACTGAAAATTTCATCCCAGGTGAGATTTAATTTAGTGTGGCACATGTTCCATCAGGCAGGTCAGAATAAATCTAGAAGTTAAGCAAAATAATATTTAGTCCAGTTTTACACCCCCAATTGTAATATTATTGTTCTAATTACAGTCAATTTGTATCATCCTACATGGACTGCTAAACAGTGACCTTCAGATTGCCATTTTTGCAGATCACTGGAAAAGCTGGATTGCAAAAGTAAGAAGTGTTTCTCGCTACACAGCTCCCATTTCTCCATGTTTCTTTGAGATGACAGCAGGTAACTCAACCTGGAAAAATGAACAGGAATACAATTCATAAAATGTCAACCAGGTATTGCTTCAGCACATTTCTGTAGCATCAGTGTTAAGAGCCGTGCATTGTAAATGTTCTCCAACTCATTGGACTGTGAAACTACTTGGAAAGCAAACCTTAAAATTTTGCTTATGAAACATTTACAGTGATAAATTTAACTTATTATGTCTTCCAGGTAACAAGAAATGTACATTAAAGTTTTGAAACAATGGCAAGTGCAGAGGAAATGACAAAATCAACAACATAATTCTTATTGACAGTTTCCGATCTGCCCTAATTCACTTGCTCATTTTAGAGTTGTTTTTCCATTTTGTGGAGATTGATATTTACAAAATAACTTCAAGCGTTAATTCCACAGACTATATAGGCAGCACAAACAGTTCTCAGGGATGCAGTTATTCTGTCAGGGAAGATATCAATGGTTGGTTTAAAGTGTTTAAACACTGCCCATATTTTTTCATGCAGCAGAGAAGAGAATGCAGCAGCATAAATACTTGCATAAACATAAATGAGTGGAGACATGAATTTTTTTTAAAAAATATCAGTCTTAAGAAGAAGGTAGTCTTTTGTTTTACCTGTTGTTTTCCACTCTTTAAGCAAAGAATGCGTTCCAGAAATCTACATTAGATTCTGATCCTACAAATGCTTGCAATATGTTTAAGGTCAAGTACCTTGTCCCACTGATTAGTCAATTTAGCTCTGCGTAGAATGAAATTGCACAATGGGAATCCTTCCCAGTGCTCATCTGACTGCTCAGGCTTTGATACTGAGATGGGACAAAACCAAGTGCAATACAACTCTAAGTCAGCATGTTCCCACTGGAGGTCAAGAAAGAAAAGAAATTTTGCTCTTATGAGTGAAAGCTAAATTACTTTAAAAGTACTCTTAACTCATACTCCTATTTTAGACCCCCTCAAAGACTTATTACAGAAGATGAGAAAAGAAGCTTTTGGGTCTCCTGTTTTTCTTGGTGTCCTAAATTGATCACTATCCCAAAAACCACGGGGAAAATGTATAAGAACCTAAAAAGTTCTCTTATAGAATGGAACTACTTTTACAAGTTGCGCAGTCTGTAGTTTAAAGAAACTGGACCAGACTGATCAGATAAAAAAGGTATCTGTACAAACACTCTGATTCCAGAGGCGCCAGAAGCAATGAGCTGGAACAATGTTTTTCACTCTATGACATCAAAGTACCATTCTAAAAAATGCATAACCTTTAATTAAAAGAAGGCAAATGTGTTTAAATTTGCTACATAATTGTCCAAAAGTTCTCAATCTGCAAATCAAAAAACTGAAAATCACTATTCTGAAAGTGTCCAGGCAAAAATATATCAATCATAGATTCCAAGTTTGACAAAAACAGTGGATCTCTGAATCACTACATAAAAAAAAGTTCATGTTTGGACTTAGACCTCAGTCCAAAAGTCAAACCAGTGTTTGAAAAAGTATGAAATTTTTTTCTCCTAACTTGCCTGACTTACACGGATACAAATATATTTGTCACTGAGATGCCTAATCCCCTGCCTGCTAAAATCTATCATGGTTTTCTTTTGAGCGTCTTTGATTCAGACTACCAAAGGTTTATTCTAAGAGGTAATAAAAGAAGATGTCATACTCCCCACCCTTATTTGTTCCCTCGATGATGATCATTACATTATGGCATTGAAAAAACTGTGTAACACCAGAATGCCTCAAATCCATATGCAGAGCTAAAAACTCAGTTGAACAAACTTTGTGACAGCTTTTGTCCCTGCATTACTGCCAATATATAGAATATATTATGAGCATTCATGCTATTCCTATGCAGAATATTAAGAAAGATTTTACTGGGTTTGCCTGGAATGGAGTTAATTTTCTTCCTTGCAGCTGGTACAGGACCATGTTTTGGATTTGTGATAAAAGCAGTGTTGACAGCACACCAGTGCTTTAGCTATGGCTGAGAGGTGCTTATACAGTGTTAAAGGCTTTTTCTGCCTCTCATGATGCCCTGACAGTGAGTAGGCCGGTGGTGGGCACGAATTTGAGAGAGGGCATCAACAGGACAACCGACCCTGACTGACCAAAGGGATATCCCAAACCATATGTGATGTTGTGTGTTTGTTTTCCCAAGTCACTGTTACACATGATGGAGCCCTGCTTTCCTGTACATCTGCAGGCCCATGGGAAGTGGGGTATTAATTCCTTATTTTGCTTTGCTTTTGTGCACAACTTTAGCTTTACCTTGTAGTCTGTCCTTGTCCCAATTCACACTTTTACCCCCACCTTGAATATTGTGTGCAGTTTTGGTCAACACATTATAAGAAACACATTAAACTACCAGAGAGTGTCCAAAGGAGAGCAATAAAGATGGTGAAGGGCCTTGAGGGGAAGCTGCATGAGGAGTGGCTGAGGTCACTTGGTCTGTTCAGCCTGGAGGAGACTGAGGGGAGACCTCATTGCAGTTACAACTTCCTTGTGAGGGGACGAGGAGCGACAGACACTGATCTCTTCTCTCTGGTGACCAGGGACAGGACCCGAGGGAATGGCCTGAAGTTGTCTCAGGGGAGGTTTAGGTTGGATATTTAGAGGGTGGCAGGGTACTGGAACAGGCTCCCCAGGGAAGTGGCCACAGCACCAATCTGGCAGAGCTCAAGAAGCATTTGGACAATGCCCTCAGGCACATAGTGTGACTCTCGGGGTGGTCCTGTGCAGGGCCAGGAATTGGGCTTGATGATCCTTGTGGGTCCCTTCCAACTCAGCTTATTCTGTGATTCTGTCATTCTGTCATTCTCACCCCTGTTGTGGGGGCAGCATGTGAGCTCCTGGCTGGCACTTGGCTGCCTGCTGGCATTAAACCATGACAAATATTCATGTTGCAATAATGCTTGAGCTTTTTCGTCCTCATCCTGGTGTAGATCCATATACTTACAGGTATTCCAGCTCCTGACTCACAGTATAGTTGAGTCATACATTGGAAACTAGATACAATTTAAAATCTGAGCCTTAGGCTCTTACTACTTCACATATAAACCCAGAAAATCTACTGAGGACAGAAGATACTTTGTTAATTGAAATTTGAGTTTCAAAACTTTTAAAATTAATATGAGAAAGATGGAAACACTTGTTTTGATCTTCAGGTAAAGTAATTTAACAAAACACCTATTCCTTCTTCCAAGCATTTGGCATATCCATACTGAAAAGAACTCAGAGATATTCTGACTTGAAAGCCACCCAAAGACAGAAACAGCTTTTGCTGCTCCCCACAAGAAAATCTTTGACACTTATCCTAACAGGACTGTAATAGCCTTGCTGAAATCATGCTGACTGGAGAATGCAAACAGTGAAGCTGGACTTGCTGGACCCTCACAAGAGCTGAACAGAAAAGATTCAAAACAGAAAAAAAAAGGAATTTTAAAGTTGTATCCTGAAGTAAAAGACCAAAGTTACAGACTTAAAGACTAAATTCAAGAAAAAGTTAAATTATTGACATTGAGAACATGTGAAATGGACAAATCAGGGCACTGGATCCCTACAGTGTGTAAAAATAGTCATGGGTAAGATTTTTGAGAGAGTAAGTCTCATAAGCTTGAAATTAAGTTCTGGTCTGTTGTTTTAATCCACCGTGAAAGTTATCTTATGTTTTTCAAAGCAATAAGCATAAGTCATATATAAACATAAGATAACGAAGAAGCTTGATATTGGTTTGACCTATACCACTTTGAATCAGAAGTGCTAAAAGTCACCTTAAAAAAGAAAGAAAAAAACAACAACAAAACAGACAACAAGTAAAACAAAAAACCCCAACAACAACAAAACAAAAAACAAACAAAAAACCTAACACAACCCCAAAACAAAACAAAAAACAAGAATAAAATAAAACAAAACAAACAAATAAACCAAGAATAAAATAAAACAAAACAAATAAACCACAAAAACTCCATTGAAAAAACCCAAAAACAAACAAAACAAAACAAACAAAAAAATCACAAAAATGCATACAAAAAACCCCCAACCAAAAACAAAACAAACCAAAAACAACCCAGAACCAGAAATATTCACAGCTGAGAGCTGGGAAAGGTTCTCGCAATACTATCCAAAACAGTATCCAATGTACAGTTACATTAAAAAAACAAAAACAAAACAAAACAAACAAAAAAAAAAACCCACAAAATCCAGGCCAAACCTAGATATCACCTTGCTAGTGGAAAGAAAGTCCTGTAATTTGAAGAAAAACCAAACTGACAGTAACCAAACTTATATGTCTACTGGAAATGATTAAACAGCACCAAAAAAATTTCCAGACAATAGAATTAAATTGTCTGAATGTTTAACCAATAGAGAAGTCACAAGCACTATTTTGACTTGGACCAACTAGCACCTTCACAAACAATTTACAGGCACATCTCAGAAGTTAGCTCCTATCATGATTATTCCCTGCAGGCAGCTTGGATGCAAACATCCTTTTTTTGGAGGTTAAACTAGTTTAACAGTTGGACATGGGCTATTCTGTGTTAGTTGGAGAACACTCCCAGACATGTTTATTTTATGAATACCAACATAGCCAAATATTAGAGGTTATGGGTACATGAAGCTAAAATTATTACAAGAATGTGACCTACCGAGATCTAAAAGCAGTTGATAAACAACAGGAGCACATGAACTGATAAGCTGTCCAAGCAAAGGAAGAGACCTGAGAGACTCGATAAAAATGTTTTCTCCTGCAAGAAAAACTTCTTGGCAAACCCTACATTTAGCTAAAATATTTATTGTGTCACTGCAGCTAAAAGGCAACCAAATAAGGCTGTATTTATAGAAATAAAGGGGAAAAATAAAAGTTTCCTAATGACCAAAAAAGAAATTTAGTACTTATCACATGGAAGAAAGGCATTACAATCCTTTTGAAATTGCTTAGAAAAATTTTTTGTTGTAAAATTTTTATTGTATTATTCCTACTCCTTTTTAAATCTGAGACCTTTTTTTCCATATGTGCTTAATTCCTGGGTAATTTCTATCCTGAGTGACTAGGAAGTCTGTGTGTATGAGAGTGTACAAATTGCCAAGCAATATATCTGCATTAGTAAAGACTCAGGACTCAGAGACATGGGGCTATTTAGAGCAGACTAGTGAAACATAAACAGCACAATGTATTTACTTAAAACATCAAAGAGTTACTGCTTGTGATTACGGCAGAGTCTAACCTCGTCTTTCAAATTGCTGAAGGCTATTGGCAGAAAACACAGGGTTGAGGAATGTAGGTGGAAATTAGGTTGAATCAATCAGATTAAAGAGGAAACAGGACTGGTTCCATTTCCAGTGGCACATTTACTCTGTGTTGTCAGCAGGTGAGCCCAGAAACAAGATCCCACATCTTTGATGTTGATTAAAAAGTTTACTCTACAGGTCTCAAAGCTCCAGACAGCAGATGATGGGATTCCCTGAATCAGGTGTGAATTATGTCTAGCATGCATCTGGGCCAAGTCACCATAGGATCCTTCCATAGTCCTGCAGAGAGCAGGGAGCTAGGCAGGAACAGCAAGAACAGTTCAGGGACTGCCTCATTACCTCCTGAATGGGACACCTTTTATAAAATCAGATGAACTGTACTTTAATTTCCACTGCTGGGACTCAAACAACCAGATAGTTAAAGTTAGGTGAGCTCAACCAGAGCAATGCAGTGCACGCTCAGGGAAGGCGCACACACACACACACACACACACACACACACAGAGCCCAGGTGAGCCCAGGGCAACAAGTCAGACCTAGAACATTCTACATACTGCCCAGAAACAGCATAAGGGTTAGGCACACTTCTTCTTAGCACAGGCTCAGTTTAACTAGTACTAACCTAAAGCCCCTAACCTGCAGCCAGAATAGCAGGCCGGAAGACTGATAATCCTGAGGATTTCTGAGGCACCCTATAGATCAGTGTGGGCACTGGAAGTTGGAACCTCAAGCAGTTTCAGACATTTGGAAAACAAAAATATTCATAGCTTTATGAAGGGTATGTGTTTTACATAAGAAATTCTCACACGTGAGCACAAAGACACCCCGTTTCTTTAAGCACTGGAGTTTGCAAGGTTTGTACACAACATGCCCAGGTAATACTGTAACTGTGGGTCTGACCTCCCAGAGTGGTCACTTCACCTCCATAGAGATATTTGAAACCAACCAATGTCAAATTAGTATCACAGGACTCTACAGAAAGGTCAGAAAAGGGCTGGAGAGATAATACAGGACTAGGCCTGCAGATAGTACCACGTGCCTCTTATGCCACAGAGCACACACCACGAGCTTCATAGCGGGAAATCAGGTGGGCTGGCGTGGCTGTTTGCACTTCCCCTTTGTATTCCCATGACTATTTAAAACAATAGCACAATGTGAGAGGTGTTAGTACCATCGATAGCATTCTGCTGTACACATGGCTGACACTGTTCATTATGTGCTTCTTGTGCCACAGCCAAAACTCAAAATACTTTTGTTTGTAAAAAGTCAACAAAATGTGGAACTGTGAAGGTTCGTCATCTGAAACACACAGCACTTTTAAATCTGTTTGTGGGTTGTCACACAGGAAGACTGCACAATACTGCAAGGAAAAACAAGCTAGAGAAACCAGATGCCTTAACAGCTACTAATTAGAATCTAATTACTCTTTCAATTACCTTTACTCAGCACTCTAGGTCCCCAAGCCACTACTGACAGACATCAGCTGTCCATGTGGCATCCTCATCTGGCACAAACCGTATTGAGTGTGAAATCAAACGAGACACTGTTACCCCAGTGTTAGTAGCATGCCTTTCTAACTCCCTGCAGTAGCAAGGCATGCTGAATATTTCATAGCATGCATTTAGAGCTGGTGTCTCCTTCTTGAGGCAGTACTAGTACCGTATTTCTGCAGGATTGCAGTGCTGCAGAGCGGTAGGCCAGTGATTACATTCTAAGTACAAACAGACAACCAAATCACAGTCATGCTGGACTAAACATGGACTTCCCCATCCTTTCATATGAGTTTTGATCCCTGCTGTTACAAGCAATTTTGTCATAGGTTAACATCCAACATCAATCCCTTCCTTACTTAAAACCAGAGAAGGTTCTTTGCACACTGAAGAAATGAAACATAAATACAATCCTTATTCCTCCAGAACGAGCTTTCTTCTATATATTCTAAGGAAATGAAAATCACCAAATCCTCATCATCTAGAGATCTCTGTATACCTGTTATTACTTTTCATAATTCTTACAGTGCCTGGAGTACTCCCACAGTTACAGAACCCCTTCAGAGTGGGTCTGTAGATGCTTACACTGTGAGAAAGACCATGCTGCCACAAGCACACAGCATAAGAACATAAGAAAACAGAAAAAATCTCTATTTACAGATGAGGAATAAAAGCTGACAGACACTTCCCCCAAAATATGAGAGTCTCAACCTCAGATTTCCTGCTTTCAGCACAGCATTTACTCTGGGTCTGCCCTTCTTTCCCCAGAAGGATGGGCCTACTTCCTTGTAGATAAACCCATCTTAGTTTTGTGGGAGTGTGAATTTTTGAAGCACCCTGAGCAGTAAGACCTTTTGAGACACAAAGACACTAGTCAGCAGTAATAAGAGTATCCGAGGGTGGCTTTAACATGA
Source organism: Pomatostomus ruficeps (assembly GCA_013400735.1). Lineage (NCBI taxonomy): Eukaryota > Metazoa > Chordata > Aves > Passeriformes > Timaliidae > Pomatostomus > Pomatostomus ruficeps. The sequence continues at coordinate 39,851 of VYZT01048174.1, forward strand.
GAGTTATCATGGGAGAGTGTCAGAGACTGAATGTTATAATTTATGGCTTAAACATCTTCATGAAGGACTTTTGCTTATTATAGCAAAACTGTATAAAAGCTGCAAAGAAGACCACCACGCCCTGAACTATGAAGATAAGATGGTGACTCAGGTCTGGGCTGGGGGAGAAGCATACATTCACAGAGGGATCAAGCTTAGCACCTTCTGGTGAAGACCACAGCCCCAGGGCTATCAGCTGCCAGGCTCGAACAGACCCTCACACCAAAGGGTGGTGGGAGAAAGAGGTGTGTGGTGAAAAAGCCGCTGGTCTGAGGCAGTGAACGCCCATGCTCCTGCAGTGCAGAGGAGCCTAGCTGTGGGGCCCTTTCACCACGGGAAAAGCTGCATGCACATGAAGGACAGAGGGGGTGTCATGGCCATCAACAGCCCCCCCAAAGCGGTCCCCAGACCCTGCACCAGAGATGATGCAACAGATCCACAGTGTTCCAAGGGACAGTGTCAAACCTGACCCCGTGCAAGGGAGGCACATGGGCATTCCCACCTGCTCCAAACGTATATTAATCCACTGGATTAGATACTTTTTGGAGCGGCATGGCAGCAGGAGACCCTCACCACCAAGAAGACCAGATGGAGGGGAGCAACGAGACATTGTTGGGACCCCCGGAAGCGTGATAAGTTTCCTCCTAACCCCTGTCACTGTCTCCCTGTCCCCTCACCCTCCATACACAACTCTTTTTCTATTTCTTTCTTTCTTCTCTCTTTCTTTCTCTTTGCCCCTTTTACTATTAAATAAAATATACCAATTTTTTGGCACCAACATCTAACCTCATTTGGTTTTAATCACATTTTTGGGTGTTTTTCGAACCTTTCTGGGTCCAATCCGTTTTATTCAAAGAAGCTTAATTTCCCTTGCTCTTCTGTGTTTAAACCAGTTTGTAACAGTGATGGTACCAGTCATCTGTGAGTGCAGTGCTATTGCTGCAGCCCACAACTGCCATGGAAGGAAATTGTACTTGTTTTTCATGTATCCTGCTCTACCAGGCAGCACACACATGCTGCAAATTCTTTTGTAGGCAATTTGACCAGGCTTCACTTTGGATCTGCCTTTTCCTGATCAGTTTGTCAGAGCATTCCTCTTTGTCCCCAGAGGTGAGCATCTATATTCCAGCAGGACACCTGTGGGCACTTGAGAGGGCTAACGACTTGGCACTGAGATGTTCAGCCTAAAGGGAGAAGGAACTGAAATACCTGGTGACGAAAACCAAATAATGCTCCAGAGTGCAGGAAAGTTTTCCCTCAACCACTCCACAGGCGGAGAAGGTCTGCAGGTTCATGTGCCACACAGTAATGGAAATGGTCCTTTTAGGAATACCCCATCACTTCTGTAAAACAAGCAATACACTTGTTTCCAAAGTATAAAGGTTAAGAAGCAACAGGGAGTTGCTCAACATTCACTCTCTCTAGTACATGGCTGAATTACTAAAACAGTTCCAAGCTAACTGGCACTCTCTGGGAAAGCTTTCAGGTTGGGTTTGGGAGTTAGTATAGCTGGGGAACTCATCCCGTTTGGGTATTTCCACACTGTCAGAGGAAAAGAGGGTTTAGCTGTATGGACATGGACTGTTCACGACACTGTCTCAGTGCTAATGAACAGTTCCAGACATAATTTATTAGTACAGTTGTAGCTTAATTCTCTGCTAACTATGACCTATAAGCCAAACTGTACAACTCCTCGTCAGATAGCTCTGGTGAAATAAATCATTACTGGAAAAGATCAAAGAGCAGAAAATAAAGTTTTGCTGTGATTCCCCTTACTTCTAGCATCTGCTACAGACCACAAGGTCAATAATCATTTGTTTTCCTGCACAAATCCCTATTTGGGAAGAGGTGGTCAGGGAGACTACAAACTGTGGACTATTAACTCCCCATCCTGAGCACACTAATCAATCTCTCCTGTTAATTAGCCAGACTCAGTTATCAATATGAGGCAGCTCCTAACAAGACACAGAGTTTTAATTCTAAAAAGAGATGCTTACTGATGTACACACAAATAGGTCAAGCTAATATAAAGAATATGGATAGAATATGAAGCAGTTTTCTATCCCAAAGCATCCCCTTTAAAAAACGCCTTGAATCAGGTTGTTTCCTTCTTACAGGCAAATGTGCATGTGGCAGCTGACCACATCTTTGCCTTTTCTCCTGCTGCAAGTGAAAAGCCGGGCAAACAGCATTACAAAAGCAAAACAAACTGCCAGAGGAGAAACAGCTCCGCTGAAGAGATGGGAAAAAGTCCTGCTGTCATGGGAGTTTAGAAGATTCCTAATCCTCAGAAATCACTGTCCCTTTCAAAAAAGCCCACAAAAACCCAGATACTGAGCTTGTCAACGTGAAGAATCCATTTTGAGAATAGGAAAGAGGGAAAGAAAGAAAGATGCTCAAAATGAGTGCCATATAAAAAGCTGCCTGTCTCCTTCCATGCTGCCTAAAACCTTCCTTATCTTTTCAGTGAACATTTTTCTTTACTTTATTCTGATTTAGACTGTAACATACTATTCTTCAAGAGGTGGACAGAGGGACTCACTTTCTGCAGCCCACAATGTAATACCGTATGTTTTTATAACTTCATAAGCAGTTTTCTCCACTGAATATTATTCTGATAGTAAAATGAGTAAAAATATTTGATTTAATGTAGCATTTAAGGCAAGACTTTTCTTGGGGGGATACTGCACTACTTTATTAAGCCACTGGTGTGTGAATATGCAGGAACTCACCTTGCTCTACAGACCTCTCTGCTGAGTTCAGACCTCAGTTATGTTTAATCAAAACTTTGAAATTTTACAGAAATGCTACTTGGAATTTCATCCATGTATTCAAAGGAGAGGATAGATTAAGGAAGATACAGAGGATTATTTTCTATTATTCTTTTTTATTAATTATTAATATTGACTAAATATGTGTTGCTTTTACTTGCCACCTATGAAGATGATTGTAAAGGAAAACTTTTAAGCAGTTTTCCTGCATTTTATTAGATTTGTAAGATCTAAAACCCTTGAACATATGAATACACTTTGAAAATGAGGGGGTTTTTTTGGTTAACCAGAGCAAGGAGAGGATGTCAGATACAGTGGGGGAGTCCTCTCTCATCCCTCCAGTTTGAAATACTTAGCATACTGATTTTTTCATCTAAGCATATTCTTAAGCCTTTAAAAAAGTTGGAGATCACTTAATAAAGAGCTAGAGATTTAATGCATCTATATATGAACATACTGATATAAAACTTTAAATTTATATAAGATTAAATTATACTGAAATTATAAAATACAACTGGTTTTGCTTTTATCTTCTCCAGTTCCACTATCTTACAATGAGATAATCCATCTAGTTCCAGAGTGGGTGCCATCTGTATTTTAAATTATTATTAAATCTCCAAACTGTTAAGCATACATCAGAGGACACAAATCTAAATATAACACAGAGTTCTTGGAATCCATGTGAAGTTAATACTGTAAGAATATTGACACAAGAAATAAAGCTTTCTTATTGCTACTAATTTCTTATTGCAAAATTTCAGCCTTTCCAAATGGCAGCTGCAGAATGATCATGCATGCTGCAGACTTCTGAATTAGCAGCATGGCTTCTTGGTGTTCCTCCCTGCAACGAACTAGTGCAGCATCTCAGAGTTAGTTTCACAAAATCACTCTCAGGGACCCGACTTTCAGGCTGGTTTTGCAAGGACAAGATTTTGAGAAGTGGTTTTTGAGCTGCAAGCACACAGACACAGCCTGTGTCCCACAAAACCCTGTGTGCAAAACTGCTTTATAGATTAAAATTGCACTATTGCTGAGGTTCTTTGTCCAGATTAAGAAGAAATGTACTCTGAAGTCCAATGTGCCTGTGTGCCTGAGATCACAAAGTTGTGAGCCTAATTTGCAGTCTCATATATATATATATAGATAGATATATGCATAAATATATATATGAGCAACCAGTTTCCTGACCTCTTTGTTCCACACCTCCTCTCTCTTCCTGTACATAGTACAAAGAGTACAAGCAAAATGTGTCAGCACGGCTTTCTTCAGGATCACCTCAGACATATGATGAGTGATCTCTAGAGCAAAGTGAAACCATATATAGCAAGAAGTGCTTTTGCTTTGAATTACATTGCAGCTCCAGCTAACAACTTCCCCATGATTTAGGCTGAGTAATTTAAGGTGCTGGTAGGGAGCAGGTCTGGTTCACTGTCCAATGTTTCAATACAGTCACAGCCTTCACTTGTGATTTATTTTAGTGTACTTCTGGGCTTGTTCTGCAGTCTGCATTTAAATAACATCATCTAGGTAGATTAGGCTTCAGCAAGATTTCAAGAAAAGCATATAAAATTCTAATTCTTTTGTTCCAAACTAGAGGGAAGCATGCCTAAGGCAACTCAGCAAGGGACAGTACCTCTCTAAGAGGCATGACACGTTTATCACAGTATCTTGATTCATCACGAGTGAAGATCCCCAAAAGCTGACAAGTTCAGAAATCAGTGGGAACCAGGATCAGAGAATTGCTGCTTTGCAGAAGATACCAGGACACTCCCATTCTGATCCTCTTGTGCCCCTCTGAACACTGGACTGAGTGTTACGGATGCAGCAGGTCACAAGGCAAAGACACAAATTGCCCCTTAGAAGCACTGAAAAACATCAGAAGTGTTCAGTGGAATTGGGTGCTGAAATGCTTTGGAGACCCTTAGTACATGGCTTCAGACATCTTTTAGGCACAAAACTGCTTCAGAGAAACTCCTTTCTGGATATCTAATACTTATTATGCATAACAGGACTTCTTTGAGAAGTTCAGAAAAATTATTTCCTTCTCTTGTGTTGGCAGCATTTACTGTTGCCCTGCTACTGTTAAATACCAACTACCATTACAAAATAGGAAAAATAAAACAGTTGCCAGGACTGCATAAATCTGAAAACGACTCACAGTGATTTTACAGGACTTAAAACATTTATTTGCAAGTGTTTGGACATTTGTCTTAATTGTCATTATTGTAAATACCTCTTGGAAGAAAAACACTCTGCTCTGAATAACTGATATTCTGGTATCATTTTTGCCAATATTATTTTAAGCTGATGCTTTGGAAAGAACATTTTAATAATTACCATGGCATTTAAAAGAAAATCTTGGAATCAAATAATATATGATATAGATAGTTCATTTAAATATTTAAATCCAACAATTCAAAAATTCAAGTTTTGGGGATATGTCTAAGAAACTACTGCATGAAATGGCAAAAATGCATATTCAGCAGCAGAATAAAAACAAAATTAGTCTGAGATGTCACTTGGGATTTCATACTCCTCTTTGTTCTCTAGCTGTAACTTAGCCAGGTCAGCGTTTGGAGATGCCTTTCTCCTCATCCATGATCTTCATGCACAAATAACTCTTTTGCAATATAAATATGCACAGTGCATGTATTTCATTACAACCACAGGGAAACAACAAATTCAAGGAACTGTGCATTTCTCAGACCTGCAGGGCTGAATGTAATTAGAACATGACCTTTTGCACTTCTGCTCTCTGCCCAAATTCCTCATTGTAGTACAACCCCCCAGCACCAGGCTCCCACCAGCATCTCCTGCTCGTTCCTGCTGGGCTCTTGCATAGCAGCAGTGCCTCTGAGGGAGTTGCAGCCCCCAGCTTCCACTCAGCTGCTGTCTTTGACTACCTAATGGGCAGGAAGAGAAGACAGAGTCAGAACCTTCCCAGAGGTGTTCAGTGACAGAAGCAATGGACACAAACTGCAACACAAGAAATTCCAACCAATTATGAGGAAAAATGCTTTCAACCATAAGGTTGGTCAAAGACTGGACCAGGTCACCCAGGCCTGTGGATCTTACACCCTTGGAGATGTTTAAGCCTCAATCAGATACTGCCCTTATGAGAGCTGATCTAACTGGATAGGACCTCAGCAAGAGCTAGACTAGATGATACCCTTTCCAATCTTCATTACTCCATAATGCTACGACCTGGACACAAACTGCTCTTCAGGAGCTTCAGCTGGTCAAAATGATCTCATTTGTTCAAGACAGAAGTTCCCAACTTGGATATGATGATTCTTAAATATTGGGGAAAATAAGAGGGTTGTTTTTTTTAGGAGAAAACTCATCTCTTACTTAGGCAAATGTAATCACACATTACACCTGTTCCATCAGACGTACCTTAAACATTGTAAATATCATTCAGGACAATGATATCCATTATCAGAAAGTGCATCTCCCAGCTTTCCTTTACCAAGTTTCAAGCTCATTAGAGCTGCTGCTAAAAGGGAGGGATTATTTGCTCAGGCTCATGCCATGTTATTGCAGCTACACATTTGGCCAATTCTGAGACACTGAAGTGGCTCAGACACGGCACGAAGCACAGGAAGAGAGTATCAGCTACTTCTGCACTACCCATAACTCCAAAACCTGAATAGTCAAGGACTTTTCCCCAAGAGAATATAATCCATGTGATACAAATCTATGCATGCTTCAGTACATGGCTACCTTTCCTTTACCTTTACTGTTTATCAGGGCAGATATAATGAAGAGAAGTAGATTTGTACCAATACACCTGCCACTTACAAAGGCAAATTTCTGCCTTGTCTCAAGGTTAATATTCAGTAATTTTTACGAGTCTGCATTTTCTGCATTGTTAATACATTCTTCTGTGACTCTTTCCTTTTCCTATTCAGGTTTTAACAAGTGAAAAGGATTTTAAAAAATACATTTAATCCATTCTTTATGGAATGACTCACTGAAAAGGATAGAATAATGTCCTCTAATAATAGCTGCCAGGGTTTTTACCTCCTGCTAAGTATACTAATACTCTCTGCACTAATTGCAACTTTCCCCTTCCTCCTCTAAATATTCAATTCTCAAACTGCTTCTTTATGGAAACATTTTTTAAACTCATTACCACAAGCCTTTTCTCCATTGCAAATGCCAGGGGTCTGAGGAGTCCAGAGTTCTTTCTCCAGACCATGTCATTTTACCACCTCTAAGCTTGTTTCAAAGAACACTACCACACCCAACTTAATTTAAGGAAGCATCCGTTGCAAGAAGAGAGAATGTCAGTCATTGGACTGAGTGATATAGGTGGAAAAAAGCCAAATAGATTCCTCAGCTGAAAGGAGACCACCACATAAAAAAAAATTCCTCAGTGATGGACCAGCATTTATACATAGCAGAGTCCTCTATTTGCCTGCAAACCAAACAATAACCATCCAACATCTGATAACCTGCTGTGGCTGCCGTGGGGAAAGGGGGAAAGAGGCATGCTGTAGTCAGAGAAATACATTTCAACTCACTGCACAAAACCAGCTGTGCTCTGGCTAAAACCCGGAAAGACACACACCACGTTAAAACCACTGCAGCCTTCCCACAAAACACTACACAAATGCAACACAAAATGCTTGTAAAGCACCAATTTATATGACCTTGGAGCTGCATGTGTGCATATTGCTATGGTTTTCACAGCTGTGAAACCCTAAAATTCCACACCACAAGAGAACGGCTGGAAATCAGCTATTTGATCCAATGTCAGCTGCCAGGAAATCCCTGCTAGGCTACCACAGCACTGGGCCCTCACAAGCTCACTGACTAAGAGAACCTCATCTCACACAGAAGTTGTTGAGAGTGGGAGAGATTACTACAGCTGTCCAAACAGAAAAAACATTTTGTACCTCAATTTACATCCATGGGAGACTATACAGAATATTAATTTACTGATATGAATTTTACCACTTCTGAAGCTTTTTTTATTATCATTTATTTTGGTTTGGTTTTGTCATTTCTTTTTTTTTTTAAGATCACAGGAAAAGGAATCTACTCACAGTGGTTTGGGGATGAAAGACACAGAGCAACCTCTGGCTTCAGCTCAGGAAACTCTGCCTCCCCAGCTGGTGGAAAAGCAAATGGCAAGTGCACAGCTCTTCCTCCCCCAGCCACCACCTGGGCCAGGCAAAAAGGAAGCCTTTCAGGCAGGCAAACCATCTGCCATATGCTGCTGCTGCATACGATATCAAAAGGACAGCTATAAATGTTCCGCTTTTGATGAGATCCAGCCACTGCTTCTGGTTTGGACCTCTCTAGCTCAAGTTAAAAAAGGAGGCCCCAGAGGCAGAGGTGTGCATCCAGCAGCTCTCCAGAATCCAAGAAACACTCTTTGAGTGTTTACTCCAGCTGCTTCTGAGGCACTATCCCCTATAGCTGTAAAAGACATCTGAAACATAAAAAGTCAAGGTTTAAAGCTTCATACTGTTGCCATTTCAGCGTTATTTGCTTCCAGTAGCACCACCCCCACCCCTCTCCACCCCCAAAAATCCAACCAAAAAAACAACCCTCCATCATCTGGGTACTTCATCATCTATTCAAGCAAATTGTTACTCCCTCACAAAAATCTGAGAATTCATTAGTCTATTCCCCTCACACCTACCATTTCTCACATTAAATGGAGAATATTTGTGATCTTAAGCAATCAAGTCTCTAAAGCACAGTGAAAATTTGTTATTAGAGCATCACCATAGGCCCTTCCGTCCTTCCTCCCACCCACCCACAGACTTTAAGGGAAACAGTTGTAGCTCTCTGGGAACAGAGGGAAACACCTCACATTCAGCAAAGGGAGTTCACGCACATGCATGAACACCACTTGGTACACAGACTTGTATCCCAGGTGATCTTACCCTGTTACTGGGTAAGATCACCCTCTTACTAAACCATTCTAATTTACAGAAAAGTCAGCAGAAGATTATTTCAGAGGTTAAGAGGTCTCAAAGTCAAAGCATCCTAGAATTCTCTAGAGGAGAAAATGCTGACCTGCCTCTAGGTGAGGCTACCCAGCTTCCCTGCCCTGGAAAGAAGCAGAAGTTGTCAAAGGATTTGGCAATTACAAAACCAAGGCACTTAGGTGTATTCAAAGTTCTGGCAACATTATGGTTAATTTAACTCCTTCGACTGTGTCTGCTGTGCTCAGACAATTATTTCTTCCACTTCAGCTTGAACAACTTGCAACTCTCTAAATTCCTCCTCCTGCAGAGGAGGGATGGGACGCAAAGCACTGGAGTCACCAAAGACAAACTGTGCTGGGCTGGAGATTGTATGATGAGAAAAGACTTCTCACACTGGCTGGATGTTCCAAGTTTTACATCCTCTTCACCAAAGCCAGCCCTTAATTACCTTGACTGCCATAAGCTTATCTGTGCCACATCTTGAAAATGCTGTCTCCCAAAAAGGATGACACCCAACATTCAGGATCAGGCAGAACAAACCCTTCTGCTATCCTGCTAATGACTTTTGTTCTAAAACAAAGCAAAACCCACAGTCCATTAAGCCTGTTCTGCTAATTTCTTTAGCAATGCATCTGAAGTTCTAAATAATTAGAAGGAAAGTTAGAGGACTTTTCACTCTCACAACAGCAAATCTGGCCCAGCTAATTTTCCAAATGAATCGAGAATCTAGAGCCAACCAACTACACATTAGTCACTTGGCTTGCAAGGAGGACTTGACTTAAACTAATGAACTTAGGACTCCATTAAAATGTAATTTTAAGTTTAGCAATATACCAGGATGATCTATTCTAGTAGGAAAGGGACAGGATTGACACTGCAGACTCAGCTTCTTGCTGCTTATCACTAATAAATTAATCAATACAGCAGGGTAGTGCAAGATAAATGCTAATGTCCATGAAGAGAGAATTTGTTATACTCATCACCCCTGTGCTGCCTGGAACATCACTAATTCTCCACACCTGGAGAGGACAGAGACAAGCTGCTCTGCACAGCACAGACAGAATTTGCATCAGCACCCCATCTGCAATCAATTCCTATCCCCTCATGCCCAAACCATCATCTTAGGCAGACAGGACTAGTACCAACTTTGAAATACTGTGAGGAAGCCTGTCACAGGGTTACCCAGACTCTTTACTTCTGTCATTAAAAATTACCTCAGTGTGAATAGGAACACTTATATTTCCTCTTACACATTGTATCCTAGGTTATTTGCAAGACAACCGATTCCTCCAGTTATCTTAGTCAGTCAAAATCCAAATTGTACCAGCCTCAGGTGGAAAGCTGAAAATGGATGCAAAGGATCCGTTGTGTGACAAAAGCAACACACCATCTAACAGCAGCTTTTCCATTCTTCAAACTTGACCTCAGCAATGCTTCCTCAAGTTATTGTGCAAAAATCAGTATGAAAATGTATATTAAGCTCTTGGACAAAAAAAAGATTTTTTTCTCACAGATGCTTAGTCTAAAGTCTAAAGTAAAATTTTGACAAATTTACTGCACAGTTGCATTTATCACAAGGAGGAACGAAAGCTGGTGCCATGCAGCTGAGATTCTTTCTATACAACCTGCCCTTTAGGTATCTTTCATATACAAAATGCAGAAATGTCACCATCATGACAACCCAGAAAAGATTCTTGAAAGTGACTTGCCACATATTATTTAAACTAGATTCATACTTTGTGGGTTTTAACTGCATTAGGTAGGGAGCCTATCTTAAAAAATAGTATCACATAACTTTTACTACTGTTATGTTCAGAAGTATCAATCCTCTTGCAATTTAGTAACATGTTTCTCATAAGCACATGTGCTTATTCTTCCATCAAAAAGGCAGCTGCAAATACAAAACCTTTAAAGTATTTAATGAAACAAAAGTAAAAATCAAGTCTATTTCTCTTGTCAGTAACTCCCCACCCATGGAATCCATCCTTAAAGTCTAACTTGTTTCTCTTTCAATGCAGACAATTTGCATGGATGCATAAAGATGAGACTCTACTGCACCTTCTTTCCAACTACATCATAGAAACTTAAACATTTAATACATATTCCTTTAAAGAAATTTGAGTGAATTTATTGTATAAAACTATGATTGGCATGGTACAGAAAAGTTCCTTTTAATGCACATGTCCCATTAACTTGTACACAAATATTACAAGTATCAAGCAAAATGCAAAAGTCTTAAGAACTAATTCCATACTACAAAAGTGTTCACATAGTGAAGTTACTCTGGTTACAAAATGTCATGGAAATAAAAGCACTTCAAAATACGTATTTGGGAAATGTTTCGAATAATCAACGTAATCTTAAGTTAGTTTAAAAATGCAAAGAAAGAGATACCCTCTTCAAAACACTATTGTTCATTTGGCAAGATGGAGTAAAGTTCAGATCAGTTCACTGAAGGACTGTTCTTTCCAAGAAACAAAAAAAAAAAGAAAAACAAAAAACCCCTTTAGTTAAGAAAGGACTCAATTATACTATGATGACAAATAACGCCATCAAAAAGTTATCTGGCTCTCTTGTTTTCACACAGGAGCTGTCAGAGGCAGAGATGTGTAAATGAACACTTCCAGGTATATACAGATTGCCTTTTCAAAAACCAACCAACCAAACAAACTAAACCCCAAACCAAATGAAACCAAAACAAATACAAACAAAAAACCCCAAACCTAATCAAACAAAAAACCCAAAAACCAAAACAAACAACAACAACAAAAGAAAAAAACAAACAAAAAACCAAACCAAACAAAGAAAAACCAAAAGCAAACAAACCACAAGGCCCAAAGCAACGGAAAGGAGACAATCTGAACTTTCTTGTTTTCATTGAACTAGTTTAGTTCTCTAGGTCACAGGACCCAAGAACACCAATCTGCAAAGGACACGTATTTAAGGAACAAATGGAACTCCCACTCCGAAGGAACGTACAGACGTTCGGCTACGCGAGTGGCGCGCGTCCTCTCTGTAAGGCTGTTAGAGGCTCTTGGATCTCTGCTTCCCAGTGGCCTTGAAGACCCACTATTCCCAAGAAGACAAAAAAGCTTGGACCCTACAAACAACCTTACAAAAAGGAGGCACAGTCGTATTGTTTGAAAATAACACAAAATTTTGAAGACTGAAAGCATCCTTAAAAACTCTCACAAAATAACTACAAAATAAGCAATACTTTATATTATTCTTGTATCAGATGACTTGCGTGTGTTTGAGCCATTTAACATTGGTATGTATATCTACATGAAACTCACACATATAGAACATTGTGTTCAGGCATTATTGTTGTTTTTCTTTTGGACACACACAAGTTACTGTAAGGTTACCCAGTCTATTCAAATGCATTGAAAAACAGTCCACAGCAGGCGTAAAAGGAGCAGTATCCAATACAGTGTTGTCTTGCAAAAATGGAGTCAGAATTCCTGAGTCTCAGAGACATTGCTGTCCTCTCCATTACTGGATTATTTCTTTGTCCAAGGAGAACCTCTAGTTTTCATTTCTTCACTCTAATGAAATTTATTATAGATTGCGTCTTTTAAAAAATGCAAAACTAGTACAAAAGATGTACCAACCAAAGTGAATTTTTAAAGCTTTTTAAAGGGAAAAGGGATTCACTTACAAAATAAAGGCCACCTTCTTGTAAAATTAGTACTGCTACTATCCCATCATTCTGTTTAGAGCAGAGATTTAGCTCCCTGTTCCAGAAGCCTTACTACATGCAGTCATGTGAGCTGAAAAACTTCATCCTTTTAACAATTAAAAATATCATATACAGGACTAACATGGAACAGCCCTTTGTTACAATCACCAAGGTGGCAAAACCAATTAAGTGTCATTCAAATAGTCACTGCAATCTAACTTCTGTATTTTCCCTTGTACTTTGCATATTACACAGTGTAACTTAAAATGTAATTTAAGAGCACTTCAGTCCCACAATGTAGGATTTAAGCTTGTGTGAATACATTTGCATGGCTCTGCAACATTTGTAATGACTTAGAAAAATACATTCAACCAAAACTTTATATAGGGCTCTATTTTTTTTTTTAATCGAAAATGAAGAAAAAGCCAAATGGTCCCATCATTAGCTAAATAACACACTCCAAGTTCTGGAAGCAATTCCAAAGCAAAAGCACATTCAAGAAAACATACATTGAATTGCATACTTTCTCATTCACCTTTATCAGTAATAAAATTCTACTGTATATAATTATTCAGCCTTATAAATAATGCTAAGCAGAAAAATATTTACCTTTGTGCTACTTTTTTTTGTTTATAGAAGCATTTCTCAGTTTACAGGAGCAAAGGAAAAAGAAACTAAAGTGCAGATTACAGGCCATGACAGGCATAATAAATGACCAAAGGTGCAGCCAAATTTGCATTTACATCTTAAGTTACTTTGCCATCTTCCTTGCCTTGCTACAAGTCACCCCATGTGCAATTAAAGAGCTGGTCGGTTGGTTTGTGCCACAGTACAACCTGTAATCACTTGGAATTTTTTAAAAATCTATTTCAATTGTCCATAGATATTTCTAGGCAATAGCTCAGGTTCACAAAACCTTACTTAGTTATTAATACTTGAAATCACACAATATTGACACCTCCTCCAGAGAATGCCACTGTCCTCTTGCTGCAGTATGTGGTTGAGCCATTGATGCTTGGCTGACTATCCTTTATAAGCGATGTCTTCATTTCCATCTCACACGCTACAATAGCTGCATTGAGTTCCACTTGAGCCCGGTGAACGACATAGAATGAGAGTCCTATGCTTATGACAATCTGCAAATGAAACAAGAGCGTTGTGGGCTGCAGACGCTGAGGGAATGAATACAAAGCAACTGACCTGAATGAAACAGAAAGTTATCAGTGCAAAGAGTCACGAAGGCATCTGTTGACTCAAAGCTTCACAGGAAGGACATTGGAAGGGAGATGAACTCAGCCAGTGAGTAGCTCTAATCCTACATATGCTGACAATGTAACCAGCACATCAGAACATAGTCATTACATTGAACTTAAAACATTTATATAAATGGAAAAGTTTCTTTCTTTCTGTTGAAATCCATATACTTGTTATAAAGCAATCCTTTCACTTTCTCTCTTCAATGAAACACCAGTCAAGTTTTTAGCTGAAATCCTCCTTAGAAAAAAAAAAAAAGAAAATCTTCAAATAAAAATCAAGGTGTCTCATAGTGAGAGTCCCTCTGAAAGAAGCAAGTTCCTCTCTGTTTTTTAAAGAACGTTAACTAGCTGGAATCTGTAGCTTCCTTTCAAAAAGCCAAAGAAGCTATATTACTTACAACAAAACCTAGAATTCTGAGCCCAAAATCTGAGCTTTGTTACTAACTGGTAGGGCTGTGTTTTCTTTAACATTGAGGACTATTGCTTGAAACACCTGTTGGCATGGCAGACAGTGTTGGAATATCACTGAGTAAGACAACTAACAAGGATGAGCACAGGACAGCTGAAGCTGGAAGGCACCTTGGCAGTCTCTAGCCCAACCTGCTGCTCAGAGCAGGGCTGCCTGTAAGATCAGAACAGGTTGCCCAGAGCTTTTATCCAGTCAGGTCTTCAAAACTGTAAAAGGATAGAGATTTCACCACTTCTCTGGGCACACTGCTCCAGTGCTTTAGTACCCCTGTGGTGAAAACGACATTCCTCACCAATTTAAGTTACACATTTCAACAGCTGGCCAAGGTAAGAGTCACAATGATACTACAGACACTATGTTTTGAACAGATACTAAAAATTCTATGCTAGAAGCTTACCCAAATACCTAAATTTGATTTGGTATAGAAATATTACTACCAGTAACATAGCTCCCTAACTAAATAATTTTAAAAAATACATACATACATAGACAAACATTAAATGTGACAGATTTTCACAGGTATTTACTAGATCAAAGTCCCATCAAAGCTCAGCCAGGCAAAAAACTCGACAGATGCCTGAGAGACAGTGGGAGAATGCAAATAATTCCTCCACTAAAGGCCCCCCCTTCAGTTATTCAGTCATGTCCCAAGGACTGGTCTCAAGGAGGTTACTGCTCCTTTTAAAACACTCAGGCTATCCACCTACCGCTTACCCAAGCAACAGTTTTGTTACAACCAATATAATCTGGAGGAAGGGTCAATGTCTATTGAAAAAAAATTAATATATAAATGGGGGGGAAAAAGGAAAAAAACACTAGAAATTACTACCCTGGAAATAACATTTCATGACAAAAATAATAGCTGATCAAGAAACCATTTATTTTCTCTTTGACCTATTAAGACTATCTGCCCCACATTTACAAAGGCATTTTTAATACTCATAACCCTGTTTCATGAAAGCTATAAATTATATGTTCTATTTAAGAACACACAAATTTCGGGGCAAGGGGGAAGGTATGTTTAAAATGGTCCTAGACTTAGTTTTCTATGTTAGCATTGTTAGACATCAGCTTTATGACTGCAAAAACTGAGGAACAGAAATTACTGCAGTACCTACTGCCAGTCTGCAGACCATGGCAAACTGCTAGTCAAACACATCTTCAAGTACTGTCACTGTCAGAGGAGGTTTTAATATATAATATAATTGTGAAACACCCATAACCTTTATGCTCATAATGGTCTCACACTTAAGGTTTACACCCAAGATTACTGATAAATTATTTCAAGAGCTAAGATCATGTAAAGGTGCTCGATATACTCCTTGTTAATTTACTCACTTGTAAAATTAGGATAATCTAATTTAGGCATTAGGAAAATGGTATTTCTACAGCACTTTTAATCCTGAATCCTATGCAAAATGGGGATGCTGAGTGCTAACAGTGAACACTGCACAGGTGCTGGGTCTATATACACATAAGCTTTTGTGTAGGAGTGGTTTGACATGTCTAAAATTCAGCAGGAGACTACCCTAGAAGGCAAGAGAAGAAAACTTACCAAAAAACTGTGTCAGAAAAAGGGAACACTGAGCAAGTTCTGTTTTGTGTTATGATGAGGTGTGAGAGAATTACACCTTTCTAACAGCATAAAACAAAATCTAAATAAATCAGTACACTGGGAACCCATTTTTCTGGGTACCTAGCAGTCAACAGGAATCACAGAGAGAATCTTTACCAAGGTTTATGAAAGCGGTTATTTTAACTGACCTGTAAACCGAATACAAAATAGCCACTGACACTTTGCTCTGCAATCACATCCTCCATGGTGCGCAAGGTAGTGCCCAAGTATGAGTTCAGGAGCTGAGTAGGAAGCAGCCCAAGTGAAGAAGCCATCAGGTAGTTGGGTAGTGACAAATCTGTAATCTGAGTAAAAAGACAAAGTAAGAAATCAAACACAGCTCCAACACAATCTATATGTATAAACAACCAGACTACCACCTCCCACAACCAGCTCTGCAAGATCATGAAAAAATATGCTACATTCCTTCATTGAGACTTTGATACACACACAGGGGGAAGTTAATACAACACAACAGTATATGTCTAGTTTTTACCTGGCCTTTTTAAAGTTACTAGGTTTGATTTCATTTCACCTTACATTACACAACATCTCTGTGCAGAAGTCATTAACTAGGGATGCAATTACACTGTTCACTGAAGATATTTATTTTTACCTGGTGAAGAGAGCCCTTGGATTTATGAGAATTTACTTGTGAGAAGAAATTACTTTATTGACTGTGAAGGTCTAACGCAAAAATCTGTTTTGCATTTTACCTGTATGACAAATAATATACGAGGCAATTGTTCAAAATGCTACTGTATTAAACATGATCCAGGTAAACAGAATGGCAGATACAATTTGTCTGTGCCAGGCAAGTATCCCTATGAGCAATATCCATCTATATCTATATTGATATATATGAGTGTCATTAAGATTGTCTACCAAAGATATTTTGCATCCCACTTCAGTTAGTGAACAAAAAACTGTACGTTTTACTCATTTCTCTAAAGAAAACACTAATAATACTTTGGTATTTTTTTCTCTTTGCTGTGAAATTTCTGTTCTGCATCAATAGGTGGACATATGAGTTTACATGGGAACAAAGTACACAGTACCAGCTAAATTAGTATCAGCAGCTATCAGGAAATATTAAAGGCAAGCATCATGAGGTCAAAAGATATTGACACAAGAAAAAAGAAAACAAGAGGAAACTGGGTTAAAAATGAGTATGAAAATGATGATTTTGAAAACAAGCAGTCCAAGAAATTTTCCAGACAATTCAGTTGATAATAACAGACATCTAGTTAAGAACAGCCCTAACACTGAGAGCCTACATGGAAATTATTGACCTTGCCAGTGTTGTAGAATGTTGAAGACCAAAGAATAGCAGCAATGTTACTCAATTCATCATTCTATTCTTAAAATAAACTTCAGTTACTGTGAAAGTCACAGTGCTGAATTCTCAGAGCTCTAAGCACCATCAGCGGAAAGTTTTTGGGAGGAAGGGCAGTGGAGGAGCAGAATGCAATGAGGCATAAAGATTAAGAATAATTCACTGGAACAAGATCCAATAAGCCATTTCCAAACTTCACACTGCATATTATACTTCCTACAGACTGAAATACATGCCAGCACCACAAATTATATTTCCTTCTCTATACAAGATTATTTTAGATTTATAATGAAAAAGGATTACATAATTATGTCAGAACTTCACATTTGACCAATACTTTCAAAAGACTTTTTAAACATTGTTGTAATCTGGGGCATGTAATAAGAATGCATAGTCCAAACTTCCCATATTGCCAAGGGAATGAAGCAGCTGCTATTAAAAGTTTCTGAAATACTAATGCAGAGGCAAGATTTGCTAAGTAGGACACTATCATTACATCTAACGGAGCAGGGAAACTTCCCAAAGATTGCTTTAACACTCCTGGCACCTCTCTCATTTATGTAGATGTATTAAGGACACTTCAGTTGCAGAGCAACATGTCTGCACACCTGAATGTGTCCTGAAACAACTGGACCTTCTGAGTCATAAGAGAGATTGTTTCCAGATGAAGGGGAGACTGCCAGTGGATGCACTGAATTGCAGCTTGTGCTTCCCACTGCAATGAAAGCTAAGGAGAGGGTGACAAAATGTTTGCGGTGCCCTTTTAACTAAACCATAGGTCTAGAGCTACAGCTGTATCCCTTTCCCCAGAATGCACAGGAAGTGGACAGCATCCCTGCCTAAGAAACTTTAGAAAACATCAGTAAAACTCACAGCTTTCCATACTTTCCTTTCTAGCAATTTTACCTGTTCTACGAACCGGCCAGACTGGCATTTGCATGGCCAGGCTGTCTGACAGCATACCAGGACTCTGCCTCTGGTGAAAGCTCAAGCCCGCAAAAATTAACCCTTAAATCCCAAACCAACAATGGATGTAATTGGGTTATGGGCCTTAAGAGAAATGCATTTAAATTATATTTAAATACAATTAAGAACTACCTAATGGCACTGATAACAATAGCCAGAAATTCCCCCACTAAGCCTTGGACAGACTTTGCCCCGTGAACTTTTGTGTATTCTTTTCATCTGACACCTTTGGTTCAGCACTGTCAAAGAATAAATGCTTCCGTCAGGACTTTGCTGGGGGCTCCCATGCCTTTCGGGACTGCAGCGCAATTCCTCTTCCCTCAGTTTACAAATCCCTGTGTTTCAGATCAGGTAGGCTTAGTGATCAAGAGCAAAGGATAACTCTGGTGCTCTTTTTTTTCTCAAAAAAAAGCCCAAAACAAAATCCCCCAGAAACACCCCTCCCCCGCCTTCAAAAGCAACATCACCCCCTCAAAAAACCCCCAGTAAGTTAAAAAAAACCACAAACCAGCTGTCAACTTTCCAACAAGCAGAGTAAGCAGTGTGCCTGCAAAGCAGGTACCATTCCTTCAACTCTGACTTCATGGTATACATTTCTGAACCCAGAGATGCACACTTGAACACTCAAGATTTTTTAATCAGATTATTTCTTTCACGTGATATTCCCCTTCAAGAGACGAGGGAAAGTATGAAATTCCATCTAACCTACATCTGGCACTACAAATAACCAGTTTGCACAAATCTCGCTCCCAGAACACACTTGTGGGAAGGAGACGATAACCTGCATACCAGACCTCCTTGCAGACCTGCCCTTCAAAACACTCAAGAGCTG
Organism: Pomatostomus ruficeps; assembly: GCA_013400735.1. Lineage (NCBI taxonomy): Eukaryota > Metazoa > Chordata > Aves > Passeriformes > Timaliidae > Pomatostomus > Pomatostomus ruficeps. The sequence goes on from VYZT01048174.1 coordinate 58,762, forward strand.
CCAAGGTGAGAGAGCTGTGCATCGGCAAACACGTCAGTAAGAGCTGTCAACGCACCCCAGCAGCCCAGGCCACCCTGGCATCAGGACTGACAATTAAGCAAAACTCACTCACAAGCAATACAAACATACTTTCAGTTAGCAAGTGCTAACTCCAGAAAGGCAAGCAAATGCAGTACCTCACCCCTCTACTATCAGCAAAATGACCTGTTAAGAAGCAAGATCTTCATGTCTGGCTGGTGAGATGCTAATGAATATGTGTTAGTTTTCCTCCTGTGCTATTTCAATTAATATGATTCCTTCACTATCAAATCCTAAGAAGCTCTTCCATGTTTCCCTACACCCCCTACAAGTCAACCTCCCAAAAACTCTCAGCAGATGGTACATGCCACCAAACAAGTGCTTGTAGAAATCATTTAAGCCCAGCCCTGCAGATGACCCTGCTCCCATCAAGGTTAGGCCTTGCCCTGAACCTCATGTGTCACTTCCTTCTCTCTCATGTAAGTACTCTCAGTATCTCCAGTTTACTTAAAAATATCCACACAGGAAATATGCATAGACCAGACCACACCACTGGAAAATTAAAGATGTGTACTTTCTCTTAAGTTCACTGTTCTTGAAAAATTAATCCCTTTCAAATTCCTTGCTGAAGTTGCTAGCATGGGGAAATGCATTTTAAGCTTAAAAAGAGTGTTGAGTTTTCAAATAAGTGATTTTTCAATGAAATGACAGCTTGGTCTGTGTAGTTAGAAAATTGTATTTTTTATGTAACTTTAACTGGACTTGAAGTGAGAAACTGTCTTGAATTCGTAGATTTGTATGCAACACTTTTCAGTGATCTAGTAGCTCATATTAAATGTACTCAGTGAAAAAATGAGTACACTGTGCTTTATTTGACTATGCTACAAAGTAGTAAATCAGGAGTAATAAATGTAACCAAAGTAAAATTAGCAAAAAAATTCCAAGTTACTTGGCAGAACTCACGAATCTGGTTTCATCTCATTTCCTATCTATTATTTTAACACTGAAACCATCCACTTGGAAAGAAAATTATTTAGCCTGCAGAACATGGCTAATACAAACCACAATGATTTACAGCATCATTTTAATATTGAACTGGCCCAAATACTCTGCTGAATCGTGTTTCCTACAGAATGGTTATGCCAGGAAGGAAATAATTTTAACTTGGTAATTCTCTGGTCTGTTCTTCAGATCCAATACTACTCTGTATCATCTGCTGACTGCTTCCAAGTGACACCCCGAAGCTATGAACAACCAGAGCACAGCTGTCCCCACTTTAGGAGGGTCACAACACAGCAGAAGCTTCATCTGCTACACTGGACCTTGGGCTCCAGGAGGCACTCTGCTCCCAGCTGGACAGGTCTCAGCCTCTTCAGTCCTGCAGTAATACAGGTTAACAAACAAAACAGCAGAGGTTCAGCAGTTCAGTTTCTCATTCTTAACAAGGAAATGGCTAAAGGATCTGCTTAAAAAGAAATTGTAAGTTGCTACAGCTCTTATGGACAGATATTACAGCTCTGAAGATGAATGCTCGAGTACACACAGTTTTATAGACAGGAATTTAAAATATTTAGTGTGGATGTTACATCCCAAAATTGTATGGATTAAATTTTACTTAAAAAACAAATTTGGTATTCAGTGACCTACTAATTGCAGCCAGATGATTCTGTCAAAATTAAGCAAGCGCTTCAGAGGGGTACAGGATCAGGACTGCAGACTGGGAAAGGAAGGTGGGCAATTATAAAGTGGCAGACCAAAACACTTGTTTAGACAGTCACTTATGTTAAAGAACATACACGTTACTGACAACATTTAAAGTATTTCACAATCCAGGTTGCTTTGTTTTGATTTCACCAAGTTAGTAGATACAACTGGGGCATAACACAGCCAAAACCAGATCCTTCAGACAAAGCACTCACGGAGCAATGAGGGTCTGAAATTGTCATCAGCAGTATGACAATACTCAAAAAGAACACCCTCCATGTTCTTCTTTACTTTTTCCTTTAAGATGATCAAAGAGACCAAATGAATGTACCAATCTTCACCTTAAAGTAGAAAGAAAAGCAAGACTAACCATTTTCCAGACTCAAGTTTAAACTAACTTTCAGTGCCACTCTAGTACACAGTCCCTTTTTCAGATCTGAGGCTACAACCTGCTCTGCCCAAAGCCTGCAACCTCTCTCGTGTGCATGGACTTAACACCCTATATGGACTTGCCAGACACGTCCTACAAACACCAACCAAACTGAGAAAGAATTTTAATCTGCCCACTTCTTTCTTTCCGATATGATTACTTATATTAGGAAGTTTGGAAAGATCTGACAAGAGTTATCCTCAACTCTTGCCAGGTTTTAAAGTGGATCATTTTAAAAGCACAGACACTTCATAACTGTTGAGTTCTCCACAGATTCTGCTACGCAGTACCTTGGTGATTCTAACGCCTGAATATAGTCTTGAAAGACAACTCTAACACAATGCCAGTGAGCAAAGCATTTCAAAAATCCGCCTGCTGTCTCTCCGCACGCACAGAAGAGCAGACAGAGAGGGTTGTTTTCACTGTTATTAAAAGAGAGAGAAACCAGGGCTTGTTCCCAGGCAAGGAGGCAACCTCCACCAGTAACAGCAGCCACTATGCCGAAAGACATTCTTCCAGCACTTCTCTTCCTCGGCCGCACAGCCCGGGCAGGAACTCACCGCGAAGATGGCATTCTGCAGCCCGAAAGGAATCAGCGTCAGCCGCGACAGAACCACCACCTTGAGGCCGCCGCCGCCCTCCACCACACGGACGATGGCACTGAGCGTCCCGCTGCCCTGGATCCTGGTCCGTGCCCAGCGGGCCAGCAGCCGCTTGCAGGCCACGTGCGCGACAAAGGTGCCGACGAGGACGCCGAACACCATCAGCCCCATGCCCAGCACGAAGCCGTAGAGGTAGCCGGCGGCCACGTTGAGCAGGATGTAGCCCCAGCCACACGGGAAGGACACGACGATGAAGCCCACGGTGAAGAGCAGCACGCCGGCCAGGCTGTCCAGGCTTTCGGCCCAGAGCAGCAGGTCCCGCAGGTACTGGCGCACCAGGGCCAGCGAGACGAAGCAGACGGCGGCCAGGACGCTCAGGCTGAGGCAGCTCTTGCACCAGCAGGTGCCCAGCAGGCAGCAGGAGCAGCGCCAGCCCCGGGCCTCGGCCAGCCCGTGCGCGCCGCCGCCCGGCTCGGGCAGCTGGCAGAGCAGCAGCTCCGCGGGCGACAGCCCGTCCTGCTCCGCGCAGGGCCCAAGCAGCACCCCGCCGGTCCCCGCCGCCTCCGCCGGNCTCCACGGGGCCCCGGGGCTGCCACAGCCCCGGAGGGGACACGGGGAACACGGGGACAAGGACACGCGTGAGCCGCCCCGGCTGAGGGCGGGGGTGCTGCCCCCTCGGCCTTTTCTCACGGATTTAATGGAAAATCTCGAACAAGAACAAAAGGCCGAGGCTGGGCTCCTCCGGGCCCACGTGCGGTCCCAGACCCCACTTTCCTCCCCGTTTTCCCGGGACGGCACGGTGCCCCGGGAGGCCGGGGCAGGACCCGCTCCCGGCCGGGCTCTGCACAGCGCGACCCCCCCGTGGGGACCCGCACTCCCTAACCGGGCCCCCCCACTCCCACCCCGCCGCTTCCCGGCTCCGTCCCAGCACCCGCTTCTCTCTTTTGCGGTGTTTTCCTTTCGGGCCGGGCCCACGCGAGGCTCCTTCCCCCGGCCCCGCTGCGGGGCTCGGCGGCAGCGCCAAGGCTCCGCCTCTCGCCCCGCCCCGGGAGCGCCGCGCCGGCCGGGTGTGCACCAGCGGGGCGTCACCGCCCACCTCGCCTGAGCATCCCTCGAGCCGCACGCGCCGGTCGGTCCCGGTGCCAGCAGCCCGCATTCCCGGCAGAGCCGTAACCCGCGGGGTTTGGAGGAGCCGTGCTGGAAAGCGGGTTGTTTTTCGTCAGGGGAGCGCGGGGTTCAAGCATCGCTGACTGTACTGTTACTCTTGCGCTCCCTTGACATGTCCGCGACTCTCCCTCTCTTACGTGAAGCCTTTGTATCGCAAACACCGCGGCTTTCCACTCTCCACCTGCGAGACGAGCTTCTTCCGGCCAGCGGCCGGCGTTTGAGCCGACGGGCGGCAGACGATGCGCCCAGGCTCCGCGGCACCTCCGCGTCAAGTCAGCTTGGCTCGCATGCCTGAAGGCTCGGACCTACTTTGGGATGGTTTGAGCCCGAATTTTGAGCCATTGCTAAAAAGAAACAAGGAAACAGCCTGGATATGCAGGGAGGACTCCATTTAGAGGGATGTTTTGTCGGGAGCCTCGCCGAGGCTCGATAGCTTCGTAGGTCTCTTTTGCTCTGGCGTTACTAATGGCAAGGTGCAGAAAAGGGTTTGTTTTCTTTACAACGCTTAAACATACAATGTGTTCCAGGGGAGTTATATTCCCCTGCTGGGAAATTTACAAGAGTATGTAAAACGAGAATACATGTAGCTTGTAAAGGCTAAAGGGTGATTGGAAACAAACAAACAAATCTCAAAATGAAAAACATTTTTAAGTGTTGGAATTATGCTCTTGCAAAATACATTGTTAGAAAAAATATAATCTGGGCAATCCAACAAATCAGCCTACGAAAATGACGGATGCCTTTGAGAGCCAACATCAGAATAAAAAAATCCTCGGGGACTCTACAGCAGGGAAATTGCAGATAAATGTCTCCAGCATAATCTGCTTTCTTGCTCGTACCTGTATCTGAATGTGAGCGTTTGATTTTGTATGTGCTCTTTGCTTACGATGCAAACACTGACAGGGAGTACATCCAGAATTATAATAATAATAATGTCAAGAAAGCCCTGCGTTAGAGCTTGTAAAGAATGATGGGCATGCTTGTACATTCAGTAAGGCATTTCAGCAAACCGGGGGCGGCTGGAAGTTCAGTAGAAGAACAAGAAGACAAAATATTAATTTCTGGTTTTATACTAAGAGCACATATGGCTTTGATGTGGATTCAGCTTGTGTATATTTTTGTTCAGTGCAGTTACTTTCATAAAACAGGAAAAAGCCTGGGTGGAAATGTCTTAAAGAGTTACCTGCTTTACAATGCCCCTCCATTGCTGTACTTAAAGTGCAGATCTTTGTACTCTGAGCTGGAATGAATCTCTGGCTGTCACTCTAAAAGCTACAGGGTTCTGTATTTATAATCACAGAAACTGTACTTGAAAAGCGACTACAAAAGAGTATGAAGAACACAGTGGTCTATCTAAGTGACAGTTTTAATATTACACTCTAACCATTTTAAAAAAATTTAACTAGTTAGTGGAGATGCTTTTGCAGTCCCTAGGAATATACAGGCTGAAACTCCTTGACCTTACCCATCACCTGGGCTCCCTAAAATAGCTAATCCTGGCATTCTTCTGTCCCCTGGGGCAATAGCTCAGGAAGGAAAGACTACAAACAATCAGATTTGGAGTGACACAAAGCATGGTCTTGGAGCATCTTTGGATAAACATTCAAGCATGGCCACAGGAATTCAGCGGGACTTGGGTGGAGCTGGTAGCCGCTCCTGCACGCACAGCGGATACAGCTGCAGAGATGAGAGGCAGCGTCAGCTGGCTCCTGCGAGCCTTTCCAGCACGCTCTTACCATCTGAAGGAAAAAACCAACAACCTCACACACCCTTGAAAACATGCCAAATTGGCATAATGCTAGACAAAATGCCGGACAAAATGGTCCACCTTTCAGACTTACTAGTCTGTGAATCATAGCATATTCCTGCACCATGGATGATGCAGTTGCAATGGTGATATAGGCAAGGCAAAATCTGTAAGGAAAAGCAGTTATCTTTCCAATCACTACACTTAAAAAGCTAGGCAAGCTCTTGAGCACACAGCACCTGGACAAACACTTCGTGCTCCAAAAAAGATAGCGCTTTTTGCTTGTTTTTTCTTTTTCCCCAGGCAGATTAGTTGATTTAGTGGATAATTTACAGCAAATGCCGTCTAACCTATTCTTTTAAAAAGCACAGCTGGCCTCGTTACCCTTACAAATTATTTGAAGTAATGGGAATAAAAATTACTGATTTAGTTCATATGGGTTTAAATTGTTGCATTTTATCAACTAATACTGCTCCTATACTTCCTTAGACTGATCTAATTTCTTAGATTCTCATTATCTCATCTGTCATTTGAGCTGATTTCTTACCTTTCTTTATATTTAATTTTGGTATTTCTCAGTGAATGCATGTAAAACCTGAGAGGCACAGGGTAACAGCTGGAGTACTGTTCTGCATCAAGAAAAGGTGTTTCTGTAGAAAGATGCTCTCACAATGATGTAGGTGGTAGTGGATATTGAGGAATTTTTGCCAGACAGGTGTTTTTTCCAGGCCTGTGATGTAGGCCGAGGGTATTTCCTTGGCTTGGCACAGGCAACTGAGAAATGCTATTTTGTGTTTTGAAACTATGATTCTTCTGCCTCATTTTTCATTTGAAGGACTATTAGCATGCAAACATACCCAGCTAAGCATGTGAGTCATCCTATTGAAATGAAAGACATGACTCATTTAGGTCCATGCAACTGGTCCACACTGAAGATGGGGAGTAGGATACTTTAAGCCACAAATCAGGAGCTAAAATAATTCTGAAGCTCCTGAAAACTTGCCATAGTTATTTCTCAATTGCTCTTTGGGAGGGAGAAGCAGGACTTTTTTGAGAAAATGATATTAAGAACCATAACGCCAATGTAATTCTAAATATCTGTTCGTTCTGCCAGCATTACTGTGAAGATCCTTTGGTGGGAAGTGCAGTATTGACTAATTTATGTCAGGAGTAGCTCTTCTTAGGTCACGGCAGGCTCACTGGAAGTGCCTCCCTCTGGCCTGCAGTCTTCCTTGCCATAGATTCCTTTACATCCACTTGAAGGAAGGGGGATGTAAATTGTGCTTTGCTGTTAAACAGAATGCAACTTGCAAAGATGTGGGGTAAAGTATTAGCAAGGAGCAAGTCATGACCAGAGAAATTATTCTGGTAGACCAAGTCAGGTCTGCAAGCCACAGCTTCAACGCCACTGATTTGGACTGTTGTATTTCAAATACATGTGCATTCATTGTTTTGTCAAAGTGAATGACAAGTGTGCTGAAGGGAAACAAGCTATCATGTAGCATTATATAACATTGCTTGAATTCCCCACAAAAGGTGATAGTTCTGAAGTTACTGCATCAGGAACAGGAGAAATTGCACTATTAGCAACTTGGGATCATCCAATGTTTTAAATTTTTGTACCAATATCTATCAAAATGTAACAAATTTTGTGTTACTTTCACCAGGAGCAATCTAGTTCAGAAAAGATCTTTAAATAAAAGATACAAGCAAGCATAAAAAATAAAATACCCATAAACCTCATTTAAAGTATCCCTAAAAGAGTTTTTAAGTCTTGGGGTGAGAATCCAGATTGTGTTATTTTGCAGCTTGGTTTATTAGATGTCTACAGAAACTTTATTACTTGATATATAATCCCAGTCTCCCAGATAAGTGTTATATAATCATGTTAAAACCACTGATGGTTTTTATATACTATCATAAACTCATATAATTCAGAAAATGAATGTGTTTCTTTTCATACATGCTTCTACTTAAGAAATATCGTTTATACAACGATTTTACAAGAAACATTTCCAGCCAATTTGATTACAACTCTGTGTAAGGCATGAATAAAAATTAAATGCAGTAAGCAATGTGCTGAAGTCTTTACATTGAAGAGAAAATTCTGAGACCTCACTTTGGTATTACTTATTATGTAAATAGAGACAAATCTAAAACAAGTCCATTTCAGTAGAACTGAGGATTTTTGATATTCCTTGAAGTGTCCTAGCCCAGAAAGAGGAAATGCGAAATCCTAAACATCCTTACACGTAAGGCAAAAATACAGCTGTATACTTGGTATATCTATAGCTGCCTTCACCTGTTGCAGTAATGGAAAACTTAAGCTAATTAATCTTAAAGACTCGCATGGAATTCTTCCTTGGAAAAGGATATTCTTAGGTTAGCAGAAGAAACTTCTGCCAATTTTTCATTCCATGAAATGATTGCTTTGTTGCCAAAAAAGTGCATTAGTCAGGGGCCATTGGTGTAATGCAGAATAGCCTAAAATTTGGAAGTTATGAAATTTCTTTTGAGGACTAGACCACCACTGGCAGCCCTAGGAAATGGTAAGCTATGGAAAAAACCCCAAGTATTAAATTAATTGTGTCCCCCTGAATTGCACAGTGCCGTCATTAGATGCACCTCAAAATGTTAGCTGAGTAATTACTTATTTCTACTGGGACCACAAACTAGGAGTCTACATTTTCATGCAACAGAATACTTGAGGCAATTATTTGGAGCACTAAGATCTAGAAAGTGTGTTTTCAAAATGAATTTTGGGTATCATGAAATAAAATACAGTGAGAAAAGCATATCTGAGGAACAGGAAACTGTCTTGGTGAAGTCATTTATTGAAGCTGTTTACACCCAGATTCTCCACCACTTAGAAGTGACTAAAAGAAGAACTGGTTCTAAATATATACTGTGCTTAGGGCACTTTTAATTGGAGGGGTGTAAGTAAACGGAAATGCTAGCATATCCTTAATGTCATGTTTTCATCAGTTCCCACACATCTGTGTCTTTTTAGCAATACAGTTTGATATTCTTTAACAAGTTACCACATTCCCTTTCATGCATCTGCAATCCCGTATATAAAAGCTATCTCTTTTATATATTTACTTGTAAAGTAGATTACAGTAAATTGCAAAGCAGAGAAAAGTAGCCTGTATTTTCACTTTTTCCATGGCAAGGGTACTGTCCTAGCAGGTTTTGTATTGGATGTCAGTTTCTCCTAATATTTTTGGTTGAATGATTTTGTAAAAGTATTTAGCATGACAGGTTAACCCAAGATCCAAAGAGTCTGTTTTAACAGCACAGTAACATTTGGCTGAGTTTTACTATTAAGTTTTATTAAGCAGCTTCAAGGTTAGCTTCCAGTCAGCACTGAAGCAGACAATCGAGCTTGTGGGTTGGATAAACAAACATATGTTTAAGTTTGAGGGTATAAAGCAGTCTTAGATGAGAACAAAAGCTTATGGATTTATTTCTTTATGTTTTCTTGGTTTATAATTGGTTTTTACACAGCAAAGTTTTAGTAGTCCTTCTTCATCTTTGTTGTTAATTCTTTATTTGAGAAACCACAATATGGTAATGCTGGCAGGCACAGAACATAGTAGAAGCATGAGGACTGAAAAAAATCTCAGCTTACAAAATCAAAGGCAGAGATCATCTGAGTTTTACCCTATATCAGGTGCTGTTTATATCTGTCTGCATGTTTATAATCCTTGTTGTAGCATATGTACTAAATTATATATTTTTTATAGTTTCCAGCTAGACTAACTGATGAGTTACAAACCTGCTCTGAGAGAACATTCACAGTTTACATTAAACACTGGTGAAAACATGATTTTAAGCCTATTTTGCCTCTCATTGTGACTCTTATCACCCTAGCCCAAGGCAAAAGAGCATTTTAACTAGAAGCCCCAAAAATAAGAGTTCAGTAGACAGCCTGGCTCTTCTCTGCTGTGTAGTTTAAAGGAGAGGTAGATTATGACTGGGCTTGTTAAATTGTCTTCTTAATGGTCTCACCTCCTATGTGCCAAGACTGCGAAGTGGAAACTCCACGTCTTGCCTGCATTTTCTAGGCTCTGGTGTCTGCACTCCTACTCCAGCAGCTGGGATTGGGGACTCAATATAGTTGCAAGAACAGCAATCCATTAAATTTGCAGCAAAGATTTTGCCACAGGCTTAGAGTGTCCTGTCTTTCTTTTGAAGCATTCAGTAGTCCTCAGCAGGCTTAGCAGGCACTCAGGAACCTGTAAGAGGTGCTCGATGTCAAGCATCTTGGGAGAGAGACATAGAATACAAATAAATGAATGATCAGATGAAACAGAGAGCTGGCAGGACTTAAAGAATGTTAGCGCTGATAGGAACCACATGAAAAAGGGCTGTGTGTTCTTTTTGGTCCTGTTCCCCTTCTCCTCCAGTCACAAGAGATGTTGTAAGCATAAAAATGCCTTTCAGTCCTACTTGAGTGGAGCTATACAGAAGAAGGAATGAGAAACAGGGTAGAGGCACTGGGTCTGTGCATGAAAGAGCTGCTCCCTCTGGCCCCAAACCCACTCCATCCAGGGCAACCTACATGCACCCTTTTCTTCACTTGAGGGCAGCTTTTCCATAACAGGAAGAAGAAACCTGTGATGCTGGAAGAGACAACCTTGCACACAGTAATTAAGATTAGTGTGTTTGCTAAATACAAAGCCTGTGTAGAGAACAGATCTCTCTTATAAGGCACATAGCTTAGGCAAGTAGGAGTCCAGGTGCATGGCATTTTGGACTTTTGAAAACAAATATTTCCAAATGGTACCTCTTACCAGGTTCAACAGACACAAAATAGCTGTGTTTAAAAATATTAGGCATATTGCAACTTTTTATTGACTTTGAGACTGATTTAAAATGTTCATCTATTGATACCCAAAAGCATGTGTTTAAACTGAAGTTATTTAGTAAACCTGGTTCAAATGATATCGTTAGATAAAATCAGAAAGAGGTTCCCAACCTGATCTTTCAAAGACTTAGCAGCACACAGGTTTTAGTCATGTAAGTAGATACATTAGTCTGGCTTCTTTGTCTGTACTGTGGCCAAAATTGTTCTCTCTACAGCCAATAAACCCCAAAGAAATATTGTAAAGAGTTGCATACGGCATTATTAAACACACAGGAAAGGTAGACATGTCACTGGTAGACATTTTCAGGCAAAGACATGCACAAAACCTGAAAGCATACAGAGATTTCCGTGGATATGCTCTACAGTTCATATCTTCTTCAGTTCTTTACTTGGATTTAGAGTTTATTTCTGAAGGTGTTTGTTTGGAGGTTTGAGCCATTTATACCATTGCTTCTTAGTCTTTATTATAACAGTTTCAATTTTACCAGTTTTCACTGGGCACAATTTTTTTTTCAACTGTCTGGCTCTTGTGTATTTTGTATTCTCAAAACACTGTACAAGCATTTTGTGTTGGATATATTGCCTCCATCTGTCCCTTGAAGCACTTAAAATTGCCTTTATTAAATGTGTACACATTAAATCAAGCATATAGTCCCTTTGAATGAATCTGCTCTAAAGTGCTTTCCAAGTCATCAGGCAAAAGAGGCAGTCTGCAAACCCAGGTGTTGCCTTAGAAAATAAACACATCGGCAGCGTATCAAAGATAGCCCAGGAAGATGTTCTCAGCCTCAAAATGGAGTCTTTCCCCTTTATTGCTCCCAAAATAACAGAAATGATGATGTGAACCATTGTATTGTGCTGCTCCAACCCCGGTGTGCAGCACCAATTCACACATCAAGGTGAGGTATTTCAATTCTTTATTCGAGTTTGTGCAAAGTAGGGAGATAACCCACAAAAGGCTAGCTCCCTGATCATTAAGACTATGCATTTTAACAAACAAAGGCATCAGCACTCACTGGTTACAGATTACATAATTTTTTTACTGATTAGTACTCAAATTCCTATTAGTTGTATCTCTTGCTCCTCATGCTAATTAGTCTGCATGTTAAGGAGGTGGTCAGTGAGTTGATGGTCACAAATTCACACTGCCAGAATTGCCTTTCCCCTAGTCACTGTTCACTTGTGCTGACTTCACTCCTGATGGCTCTCATCCAGACAGCCCATCCATTTTGGGATTGCCTTCCTTTTTTCTTAGAACAAAAGATTAGCCAAGCATACAGTGTTCACAATGCATTGCTTAATCATAACTGTCTAGCTGGAGCTACTGAGTACCAACTAAAAAACAAATTGCAAAGTTTGATTCAAATCTTGAGTGACTCAAATCTTGAGGGGCTTGATATAATTTGTAAAAGTCCTCACTTAACCAGAGAATTTCTTCTTTATTGAAAGAGCACCTTACAAGCTTTCTACAACATTGAACCAGCTGCCTTTATAAAACCTCTGAACAGTGTTTGCTTTCTTCACACTTCTTGTGGTCAGAAATAAAACAAAAGGATTAAATACAGGGAACTAGTACCAAATCTGGGATAAAAATCAGTTATTTTTTCCTATTATATATTTTTTTATTTTTGTGAGTCCTTTTTTTCTCTCAAAATATGTAAAGAGGATTTTTTTAAGTAAGTTTGTGCAACAGGAAGAGTTCCCAAAGTTTTCTTCATATTTTTCACAGTTTTATTAACATATTCTGAAATCACTCTTTCAGTGTTGTTTGTATTCCTTCATGAAACATTTTTGAATATATGGACACCTTATACTACTCCATGCTTAGGAAACTGTTAGCTTTGTCATTCTGTATGGTCCCAGTGATAACATCATCCTTTATTGTCTGTTTCCAGTCAATAACAGCGGAAGGTTCACCCCTCTTTCCCTCCCTCCTCTGTCTCCTTCCTGGCATTCTGCCTATGGCCATGGAGTAGCAGGCCATATTATCAAGCAGTTACACCAGTTGCTTCAGGCATGCAGATCTCTTCAGATTAACTTCTTCATGTCCCTCAGCAGCTGTTGCTGCTTTATCACTTCGCTGTCAGTTGGGCAGCAGGCACCAGTCCTAATCCAAGACCAGCTGAGATGCCATTCCACCCTTAAAGCAGTACCACTGTAATATTCTGTACTGGAAACTGGTTAACCTAATCAGCTATGTTTTTTTCAACAAAACTTTGTTTAATTCTTCTTTATGTGTGTTATTAATATTTGTCAAATATGACAGGAAACACTTAATAACAAAGGAAATATTGAAGAGTTATTATGTAGATATGTATGCACAATTTTTATGAGTTTATTTTAATGAGTTCTGAATGAAAATCCACACCACTCCAGCAAAAATTTGCCTTAATATGAAGTATTCCTAATTTTCTTCTTTTGGATCAAGACCTTCCAGATTAATCTCACATTTAGGAAGACATACAAAAATATTGAAGTATTGCTATGAAATACATACATTTTAAAGTGTAAATTCTCCCTCACCCCCTCTACAGTGCACAAAAATTTCCATAAAATAATTATTTGTCAAGGAATTAATACAGCTGGAGTAAGACTCTGGCATGACCATGGCACCTCTGTTATGAGCCTTTCCATTCCACAATGACTTACTGCAATCCTAAGAAAAAGGTTATCATGCCTTTTTTCTTGACCTGTGAAGTTATAGACTTTTTCTTTATCACATACTTTCATCTAAGGTGCCAAAAGAGAACTGCTGGATTCCTGGAGAAGCCTTTATGTCCCCACAAAATCACATGTTAGGAATTTCCTTCTAGATCTCCTTCAAGGATAGACACACCAATAATGGCAGAGACATAAATTACCTCTAGTCTGAATCCATGGACAAACTGCACCTGCTGTCACTCAGGACCTGTACTGCCCGGAGGAGCACTGACATCAGATGTGCAGAGATTCCAAACTGTGAAGACTCGATTCAATATAGGTAATTATCCTGATTTTAGTTGGGATAGAGTTAATTTCTTCTCAGAAGCTGTTACAGTGCTGTGTTTTGGATTTGGAATGAGAATAATGTTGGTAACACACTGATGTTTTCATTCTTGCTAATTGTGTTTACCTAAGTCAAAGACTGATTTTGTTATTGGAGTTTTGGTTTTGGGGGTTTTTTGGGGGGAGTGACAGTTAGGGTTGTTTTGTGGGGGGGTTTTTTGTTGGTTGAGGTTGAGGGGGTTTTTTGTTTTTGGGGTGTTTTTCTGGTTTTTGGGGTTTTTTTTTGTTTTGGGGTTTTTTGGTTTGTTTTTTTTTTTTTTGTCTCATGCTTTGCCAGAGTGGAGATACACAAAAGAAAATGGGAAGGAGCATAGTAAGGTGACCCAAACTGACCAAAAGGATATTGCACACCACAGAGCATCATGCCCAGTATATAAACTGGGAGAGTTATGCAGCTGGGGAGAGCAATCAGGGTTCAGGAAGGGCAATCTAGCATCAGTCAGTGGATGGTAAGCAATTCTGTTATGCATCATTTGTTCTTCCCTTTTTATTGTCATTAGTATTATCATTTACCATTATTACTGTATTTTACTTTCGTTTTGATTATTAAACTATTCTTATTGTAACCTGCAAGTTTTACTTTGATTCTCNTCTTATTGTAACCTGCAAGTTTTACTTTGATTCTCCTCCCCATTCCACTGGTCTGGGGCGAGAGAAGGGGCTTTGAGTGAGTGGCTGCATGGTGTTTAATTTCCAGATGGACCTAAACTATGACAGTAATATAATTTAATTTGATAATTCCAGGGAAAATTGTGTTATGCATACAAACTACTTGTCTGGCTTATGCGTGGTTAATGTGCTAACAGAGGTTGACAAGTGTAAAGAAGGATCACATCTTTCTTGTTTGAATCCATAGCATTAAAAAGTTATTTGTTTTGCAGTAGCTGTTGCTATTTTTCCTAGATCTTTCTTTCTTTCTTTTTCTTTCTTTCTTTCTTTCTTTCTTTCTTTCTTTCTTTCTTTCTTTCTTTCTTTCTTTCTTTCTTTCTTTCTCAGAGGTAGAAATGTCTCATGAAGAGTAACATGAAGCAGATCTTTAAACAAATAAGAAAACTGGAACTGATGTGTTGAGTTTCTGTTGAGACTTTGCATCTTTGGTCTCTGTAAGGCCTTCAGTCTTTATGATTTCACCCTCTTGTTTCCTAGTTGCCCCTTTCTGCACTTTAAACTTCCAACCCTTCAGGTGCTTCATGTTACTTCACTGGTCACTACTCCTCCACTTGTCCATTTGACCAAAACTTGCTGGGCAAAAAGCAGATTACATTTCTTAGGCAATACATTTGGAGATTGCTTCAGAATTAAGACAACTGATGATAAACTTAGTTTGTAGTAATAAAGTTAATCCCAGTAGCTTCCCAAGAGATACAGGAAGCTTCTTGCAAACTTACCCTTTAGAGACATACCAAATTGAGGAACAATTCATTGCACTGGCATTTGGAATCCACAAAGCATTTATTTTTATTGTCTTGATTTTTAATTAGCATTTTATTTGTTTAAGTTTAAGCAGCCCTTTCCCATCTTTGTTGTTATTCCTTTCTCTCAGAAATTACAAATTGAGTCCATTTCAAGGTAATCAAGTTGCTCAGGCAGGATTCTCCTTTGGCAAATCCATGATGACTAATTCCATATATGGTCTTCTTTGTGTTCTCGGAAGACTTTACTTGCACTGTGTATCTTCCAGATAACATACAGAAAATATTTATTCAGAATATATTTTTACTCTGAATACATTTCTCACTCATTTCCCTGCTACACATTTCTCATGGTGTATCTTCTGGTACAGTATATATACCATGATCACAGAATGTCACTGTTGTAAGGCATGAGAAC
>VYZT01048175.1:0-52080 GCA_013400735.1 Pomatostomus ruficeps
CAACCCATTCTGTGATTCTGTGTATTTTACATGTACAATACACACATGTATGTACTATTTTACCTTGAATGCAACTCACAAACGTAATTTTTTTTCTTTTGAACCAAGTTCATAACTAGGTTCATAAAGCAGTTGGGTAGTTTCACTTTTTATAAGGTTAAATATCTTTGGGATGTTCAAACATTGTTTATATGATGTAATAAACTTTTAAAGATGTTTGTATGAGGAGTAGGGACATATTTTTAAATCCAGAATTAAAATATTTTTGTAAAAATAGCCATTCTGATATCATTCTGTAGCATGTATGGTTCTATCCTGTCTGCTGTGTAACAGCTTCCAGTGTTTGTGTTTTCATCTTTAGCTGTTTGACAAAACTTTTGACTACTTCAGGGAGGGGATAAGTGGAGGAGGTATGGATGGGAACAGTTAATTCTCTGGTGAGGTGCACAACGCTTCTGCTTGGGTAGAAAACCACCCTCCCACAAGACTGTTGAACCAGACCTGGTGAAGTGAATAAAGTCCATTCATTGATAGCAGAGGGCATGGTTAAGGAAAGTCTCCTGTCCTGGTGTTCATGAAGTGCCTGTTCATATCTTTCCCAGTGTCCCTTTTCCCCAGGTCAAGCCCGGTCTGAAGGTCACTATCTGTCAGGTGCCATCATTCTGCTCATTTTAGCAATCTTGTGCTGGAGCTGCATGCTCCCAGCTCTGAGAGGGGTGAATGTCATGCTGAGGCTTCCTTTGCCTGCTACCTACCCCACATCTAGGGACAGGAGAACAGGGCCTGGCTTCAGACGGAAGGAGAGTAGGTTTAGATTTGACAGTAGGAACAAATTCTTTCCTTGTGAGGGTGGGGAGGCCGTGGCACAGGTTGCCGAGAGAAGCTGTGGCTGCCCCATCCCTGGAAGTGTTCAAGGCCAGGTTCGATGGGACTTGGAGCATAATGAGGGTGGAATGAGATGAGCTTTAAGGTCCCTTCCAACCCAAACAATCTCGTGATTCTGTGGTCACTGAAACATTTCCCTTGAGGAAACCTGGCTCTTCCTGGGAAAAAAGAGCTCTTGAGAGTTACCCTAACGTGGTGTTCCTTGAAGCATTGACACATCTCACCCAAATGCATTGACTGTTCTTGGGAACTTTTTAACATCTCAGAGACCCCCAAAAGCAGTTGTACCTTTGTAAAACCTCTGTCACATTTTTGCATTAAGGCAATAAACCAGGCTGAAATTATAAATGAAAATAAAAATGTGAATAAAAGCGGCTTGCAGTGTTGTCGGTGTCCTTGAGGGAGATGAAGTTATTTATCACTGTCAAGAATTCTCTATGGTTCTTTGTCAAGTACATCAAACACTTCTGTTCATTCCCATCCCTGGAAGCACTCGCTTGCTGCCTGGCTGCTGCAGGTGGGAGGAAGCAGGAGGCTGTTTGAGCACGTACTGCTGTTCATGCTCAGTGTGAAGTGGCATTTGTGCTTTGGGTCCTGCATAGGTGGAAGGCTCCCGGGTCTGATTGGCTGTGACACAGGTGCAGTGGCTTGTTTTACAGTATGTGTAACGCAGCACTTGTGACCTTCTGATTGCTGCTAAATAACGTCTTTTAAGTAGAAGCCATGTTTTGTTTATATGTCTCCAGCAAGCTGCTGAGTTTGAAGACACTGCACATATGTTGCAGAACAGAATTGACAGTGACAGATTGGACTGAGGATAAGAAAAATTGGTTACAGTTAAATGAAAACAAATTCCAATATCTACCCCATGAAATGCAGAGAGAAAACACAAGCTGAATGGATCACAAAATAAGGGTGTCAGCTTAGAAAAAGTTGCATATCATGCTGAACCATGTAAAGAAATACTGTGTGTAGGGCACACCACTACCCCATAATGCAGGATTTTTGTAAAATAATTCTGGTCAATTCAGGCAAATTAGAAATTCAAGAAGACAGTACAAGTGATGAGTTTGGGAACCAAGCCTCAGGGTCTGGGCTGGGCAGCAAGGTTTTTATAATCTAGAGCAGTGGTTTTCAGCTTTTTTCTTCTCTTTGCAAACATAATAGGTTTTTTCCATGTTTAGAGCTGTAGATTGAATACAGACCTTTTAAAAGCCTATATGTAGCAGGAATTCTCTTCAAGGTTATTTCTGCGGGCTCTTAAAAGCAGCTCATGGACCACAGGTGCAAACAACAGATCTATAGATTAGAAGTTTGAGAAAAAGAAAGAAAAATTTAAATGGCTTAAGAGAAAAAAAATAAAAAAACTGTTCCCTACATGCCACTTGGTGTGAGACAGCGAGCTTAAGCAGCAGCAAGGAAGGATTACAACATGTAACAAAACAGATTTTTAATAACATAATGATACACGCTGAGAGAAGCTGCAGAAAGTCACTATGTTAGGTGAAAAGACTGATAAATACTTGGTGGGCAGGAGGAAGATTACCTTGATGATATCTGCAAGTTGGATATAACAGCTCGAATAATGATATTTAAAGCATTTGGATACGCTTTGCTCATCATGAATACTGCTGAAGAAATACTGGTTTATTCCTGAACGGTGACCACATTTCCATAGTGGATTATTTTACTACTTTGCGTGGGAATACCTCACAAGGAATAGGCTTGACTACATCAGGTGTAAAACCCTGGGGATGCTCTGGCCCCTGTGGTCACTGCATGTATTCTGCTTCATGGGCTGTACTCCAAAGTACAAGATTTCAGCTGTGTAACTGCCAGGTGAAAAAGTACTGTTTATACCTTGTGTGTATTATCATCTCTTAACTGCCAGAGTTATCTTCTTGTTTTTCCATTGTCTGTCCATGACATGTTTTTTACCGTGCCATGTATTTACAGAGCATGGTACTGGCTGCATGTTTTGGGCATGTTCCAGGTCAATGATCAGCAGTATTTCCAGGTTACTGCAGAAGCCATGTAGTGGTGAGCTGGGCTTGATAAAAGGTGTCTGATAACAAAATACCTGTGGCTGTAACCAGGACATGCTCAGGATGGCTGTGCACCCATGTATAAGTATTATGTACTTTTGTTTTTCCAGCTACAAGAAGAAAGATGCAGATTTGTCTGTGGCTCAGGGTCGCATCAAGGATCTGGAAGTTCTCTTCCATAGAAGTGAAGCAGAGCTCAATACTGTCCTGAATGAGAAACGCAGTCTGGAAGCAGAGGTAGCTGATCTGCGTGCCCAGCTTGCTAAGGTATGATAGGGAATGCTCTCTTGCTTCAGTGAGACAGACTGTGTAGCGTAAATTCCCTTTTTTCTTTGCAGTTAGTTTATAATCTGAACATCAGTGAGCCACCTGGCTTACTGCTGAACCTTTGCTTGCCCCTCTTGGATACAAAACTAAATTGTAAGAAATCTGCGTAAAACAACCACAGCAACACAGTGTTTTAGACATTTTGCTCGTTAGAAACTTTTATTTAAAAAATTCTGATGTTTCTATATTCATTGGATGCTGAGTTATTGAATGTTGTCCTGCGTAATTTTACACTTGTGCTGGAGTACCCAGCTAGCAAGAAAAAGAAGGTGCAATATATTGTGCTTGAGGCATTAATAATCCTCGACTCCTGTATCAAAATGTATTGAACTACTCTTACGTTTAAAATAGTTGGTATGCAAACATGAAAGTTTGGTTTAAATATCAATATATCAATTAACACACACACACATACACAACTTTTTTTTTTTGAGGGGGGGCTTTTGTTTATTTATTGTGTTTCTTTCTGGTGGTGGTGCTGGGGGTTGGCTTTTTTTAAATCAATGGCTTGACATTAGATTTGTTTGTGAATAACTGGGCCAGTGACCTCAGATGAAGACCATAAAAGGTTTGTGGATGGACAATAGGAATCCAGACAAAATTATCTTTAAAATTCTTTACTAGGCTGAAGATGGTCATGCTGTGGCAAAAAAGCAGTTGGAGAAGGAGACACTCATGCGTGTGGACCTGGAAAATCGGTGCCAGAGCTTGCAAGAGGATCTGGATTTCAGGAAGAATGTATTTGAGGAGGTATTACCAACCTAGTAATCTTGCCACTATCCAAAGTTAATGTAGCTTTTAATGAAACTGACTATGAGCAACTACCAACTAGTCCAGGTAGAGAAAATCAGTATTATCCCTCCTATAAATGGGTTGAGTAATAACATTAAAGGTTTTACACCTTTTTGACGTGGTAAATCAGTGGTGGAGCCAGTATGAGGGCTAGGTGACAAGAGTATTGTTCCATGGGCAGGTGAACTCATGGAGCCAGCTGACTGCTGTGGGAAAGGGATAGTCTTGTTCCCTCTCTCTGGATCTGGTTGCATGGCCCTGCTCTTTACTTACACCAGCTTTGATTGCTGGACGTGATTATAACCTATTTTTATTGACAAGAACAGTATACAACTCCCTTGCTTATTGCATAGGTAGTTTTCTGCCTGTTAAGTGAATCGTTCTAGTGAAGACCAAAATTTTTGTAATAGTGGGAATTGGGAAAGGGAAGCATGACCTTCTCTCTGTACCAGATAGAAAGTGTTATGTCTGTTTATTCCATCTTTGGTGGTTCTGCAAGCTCATTCAATGAGTGGCTGCTGAGCAGTTGCCGCATGCTCTTGCCATTCATCTCACCTACTCTAGGTGTGATGCTTGGGTCACCATGCTCCAAAAAATTTCAACCAGATTAACTTGAAAGATACTTAAGTTTTTTTTGTTGAGTTTAACTTTTGACCACTTAGTGGCTGAGTTATGTTTTACCACAGAATCCAAATGAGTGTTCAGGCTGGTTTAAGGGGATGGGACGGGGCTGTGTGGCTCACAGGGAACAGCAGCTGGAGTAGGACAAAGAAACCAACCAGGGACATCACCCCGAGATGTACTGCCCATTGTCTCACTTCCATGCCCTGGAGTGGTTGGATTGGTACACTGGTTGTGGTGACAGACCCTTGTTTGGTGGTAGGACCTTAAAATAACTTGTCTTCTTGGGGAGAATGTGTTGCTACTGACTGATGGTGAAGCTAAATGAGATAGCAAAAGCTAATCCTAAAGCTTGCTGTGCTCAAGGGTGAGTGTTCTTTAGCCATCCCTGAAGCTCTTTGATTCTTGTATGCACCAATTCAACACACGAAGTAATAAAGATATTGATTAATTTATTTCCTTTATGTTGGTGAATTGATTTGGTTCACTGAAGGGTTGAAATCTCCATTAGAATTGAGACATCATGATGGGGAGTGTGGCAAGTGAGGCCTGCTTATTCTAGTGGTGTTGAACTGCTGGATCAGCTCAACCCTTCACCTGATCCTTTGTAGTCCCTGACGACATTCCTTCAGCTTCTGAGCTGTCCTTGCCTACAGTTACTGAGAGACTGCTGCTTGCTAGTTTTCTTGGTGTAAAAATTACCTACAGAAGGGAAAGTTTCTTCCATATCACTTCAGAGCACATTGCTGCCAGTGAAAGGACATGTTTCTGGGGATCTATTTTTAGATGTAGAGCATTTCTCCAAAACAATTAGTAAAGTTCCTTTGAGTTTGTGTTAGCCTGCTATGACTCCAGTCTAGCAAAACTGAGCCTTTCTTCACTTGCTATTATTCCTCATGGCCCTGCTGCTAACTTCAGGCCTCCTCACAGTACTCAGAACCACTCCTTGGTTGTTTGTCCTGCCCTGAAGGAAGAAATTGTTTTTCTCATACCACACATTTAGACGTGTCCAGGTCTCTGCATGAGTAAGTGCATGAGTAAGCCTTACCTTACTAGTTTGGAACCAGTGTTCTTAGGCACAGAAGACTCATACATTTCTAGAAATTAAATTTTTTTAGTAGAAACTCTGGCCATAAAAAATTATGTCTTCAGGATTGGTTGGGTTGCTGCTTCATTAATACTCTAATCAAACTCTAATGAGAAGGGGACATCAGGTATTTAGAAAATAGTTCAGCATGTGCTTAAGAGTGAAATTTGAAGATGCAGTTTTCTTCTATGATGATTTTTTAAAATATATATAATGTTCACAAAAGGTGTTAATTTTCATCTGATTCCTTATAGACCACTATTGTAATGTCAGGATATATATTGGGAAGGACAGGGTTTGTAGTGCAGCATATGGAATCTCTTTGCTGTATAAAAGTTGAGGTTTTTTTCACCTCCCTTTCCCCCATTTTGGCTTTTATAGCATAAAACACCTCATTACTTAGACATTATATGGCTATTTTTGAAGCTGGTTTTAAGTTGGATCACTTTTAAGAATTGCTTCTTGATAAATGAGAACAGTAACTTGAATCTGTTAGTGCATGCAGCAATTCCCAGGCTTAAATGCCTGTAGTACTGTAGCTCCTCTATAATAAATAAATAGTACTGCAGTAGTTCACTGTTGTCTGAATGTAATTGCTTGTACTGTTTACCACAGTGCGGGAATTTGTCCCTCTTCTTTTGTGTGTGTGTAGGAAATAAGAGAAACAAGAAAACGACATGAGCATCGTTTGATTGAGGTGGACACAAGCCGCCAACAGGAGTATGAATCCAAAATGACACAGGCTCTGGAGGATCTGCGGAATCAACATGATGAACAAGTCAAACTGTATAAGATGGAGCTGGAGCAGACCTATCAGGCTAAGGTAACAACTGCTGTCCACAACACTGTCACGCTGGAAGCCCAATTTGTGAGACAGAACCACTTCCACCAACTCTACTGCTCTTAAGGAGACTAGTAACTATAATTTGAGGAAGTTTTGTCCCAGTGTTCAAATACCTCCCCTGGGACTTGTGTGCAGGTGCATTTCCAAGGAGGTTATAGCCAGAGGTAATAGCAAGCGTTAGCAACAGCATTAGCCAAGAGAGGTCAGTTAGTGAGAAAACACGTGGAGCTGTTGCTGCTCTCTGCAAAAGACACAGTGGGAATAGTGGATGTCATGCAGTAGTTGATTAGACAATGTCTTCTGCTATAAGGGTTCTTTTCTTAGGTAGATCCAGTTTTTCCTCACAAATGGAGGGGGTAGGGAAGACTTGCAATATGTGCAATACTTCGTGCATAAGAAGCTGGAGGGGAGGCATTGGAGAGCTTGGGAGTAGGTGTGTTTCAGTATGGGCTTTTGCCTGGATGCAGTGAGCTTGCAAACTAACATACACACACTGGAAGGGGCTTTTTGTTTCAGGGTGCTTTGTCACTTTGCTCTTACTGTTGTCTTTGCTGTGTTCTTAATCACGCCAATACACTTTTAAGTTATGTCTAAGCCTGGCCACATTTCAATGATCTAAGTTAGTTCTGGACTGGAAAATTACTAGATGCAGTCGTGATTTCTTTGGTGACACAGAATCTTCAGGCAAGATGTCAGACGTTTCTTGACCAGCTTTGGTGATGAAAACCATGGTATATAAGTTGGAAATCATAGAATTGTGGCGTAGTTAGGGCTGGAACGGATCTTTAAAGGTCATCTGGTTCAGTCCCCTGCCATGAACAGGGACATCTTAAATTAGACCAGGTTACTCAGAGCCCCATCCTGGCAATTCTGGCTGTTGAAAATACTTGTCAATAGTTACAGCTACTTCTTGTTCTCTTGTGCTGGAAGAATGATGGTACTGCTAACACTGTTTTCCCCCACCCTTGGAGTAGCTGAAGTTCCTTCAAAATCCATAGCCTAAAGAAGGCTCTGTGTGTGCTGCTCCGAACCTAGTAAACAGCAGAGGTAATGAAGGTTGATTTTATAAAGCTTTGTGCTGTGTGCCTAGGAACAATTTCTGCCTGTAACTATTCTTAGAATTGGATTGGTTTCATTTTTGGGTGGATTCTGTGGTGTGGCAGAATTGTTGAAGCCCAGCTGCAAGGCATGCAAAGGATGCTTTTTCTAGCTCTGTGCTTTCATGAAACTTACTATGTAACAGCTCTGGTTTTGCTCTCTCTGTTTTGGTTAAAATTAACCACTAGAAATTAAGCTTGTTCACTAGATGAATTTAACAAAAATTAAAAACAAATCATATATTGGCAACTATTAGGGAAAGAGAATAAAACCAAACCTGTTGTTTTGCCTCTGGGACAGGATGTCATCTGGAGTGCCACGGGTAGTTTTATTCCTTCTTGCAAGGTACTACAGAGGAATACAGAGCATACTGACAAAGACAACTTAAAAGTGTGAAACAGGTCATGCATGAGAAAA
Source organism: Pomatostomus ruficeps (assembly GCA_013400735.1). Taxonomy (NCBI): domain Eukaryota; kingdom Metazoa; phylum Chordata; class Aves; order Passeriformes; family Timaliidae; genus Pomatostomus; species Pomatostomus ruficeps. The sequence continues at coordinate 8,117 of VYZT01048175.1, forward strand.
TTTTAAATAAAACTTCACCTGGAAAGAGATGCATTGAGAAAAGTGGAAGATACAGTGGATGTCTGCAAAAGGATAAATAGCATGGGGGAAGGTGAATGAGGAGTGATCGTTTATTATTTTTTCAGTAGGAGCAGGGACAGTGAATGTCCAGTGGCAGATTGAGAAGAAACAAAAAGGATTGTTCCTTAATATAGAGTGGAACTTTTTGCCTCAAAAATTCAAAAACCAGAGACAAATTTCTGCCTGAGAAATCCACTGAGAGATAGTAAGCAGCAAAATATTATCTCTGACTTAGGAAGTTCCTGAGTTGCAAATGGTCAGCAGAGACATAATACCCATGGAATATTTTATTGAGTTGGTCTCCGGGCATCCAGGGAACTGTTGGACCAGGATATGAATTAGGTAGGCAACCTTTGCTGTCACCCAGTGTGATTTGCCTTAGGACAAGCATGCAGAGCATATGATCAGTTTTTTGGAAACTTAAGGTTGCTTGTATAATGGAAGGGTTAATAGAGTATTTTTTCAACCAGCATAAGCAAATCCTATAGGAACAGATCTGAAATAGATTTTCCTGGTCCTTAGGGCATTCCTTAATGTTATGCAGTTCTTATCCTAAACTTACCAGACCATTTCAATTTTTCTAAAATTAAATAATTGCTATTTTTTTATAAAAAGGATATTGCAGGGTTTCTAATTCAGTACAAGTGAGCTGTATAAAACTTTCTTTCCAGCTGGAGAATGCCAAATTGTCCTCTGACCAAAATGACAAAGCTGCTGGTGCAGCTCGAGAGGAGCTGAAGGAGGCTCACATGAGGATAGAAGCTCTCAGCTACCAGCTTTCTGGTGTTCAGAAACAGGTAAAGGGACTAAATTTGCATTAATCTCAAACACACTGCTGTTTTGTGTGAATATATTAACATTTCTTACCCTTTATATTTTCTGAATTTTACATAGAGAAATCTTTGTTACGTTCATTTGGGAAGGAGAAGGGTTTTAACTTCTTGAGTGGACCAGCAGGGATGCCAAGTTGGCTTTCTCTTGTGCTATATGCCTAGGCCAGTGCAGCAGAAGATCGCATTCGGGAGCTGGAGGAAATGATGGCTGGTGAGCGGGAGAAGTTTAGGAAGATGCTGGATGCAAAGGAGAGGGAAATGACGGACATGAGGGACCAGATGCAGCTTCAGCTTACGGAGTACCAAGAACTGCTTGATGTTAAATTAGCACTGGACATGGAGATCAGTGCTTACCGAAAACTCCTGGAAGGAGAAGAAGAAAGGTACGTACAGATTCCACTTTCGCTTTGAAGGACTTGAAAGTGTTATTTTCATTTGTTGCACTTACTTTTTTGCCACTTGAGCAGGAATACCCAGATTTCCTTTCATTGAAGTTTTATTGGCTTCACACTACAGCGTGTTGCATGGGACACTTGTTCGCATCTGAACACTGTCTTTATTTTGGGTTTTCATAATGGTCTTGGAGTGCAGTGGAATATATAATTCTGTGCTTGGTCTTCATATCATCTTTTTACTTAAGTGCTTGTACTTGTGTGGTTTTAAATCATGGGGCCCAAGAATAGTGTGTTTAGTAGTAGCTGTACTGGAGGGAGGGGTTAAATGATCTTTGTTGCTCTCAGTAGCACTGCTTTCCCTGTCGCATGGTCATACTGTCAGAACTTTCCTCAGGGAGGGATAGCCCCCTCCTCCTCATGTATGCAGTCCTCTTGACATACGGAGTGAGGCTGCTGTCAGCCTCGGAGCACATTACAGCGTGGTTACTTGGGGATATTGTAGCTTTGTCTGTGGTTCTCTGGGTGAGTTAATTAAAATGTTTTCTTGGTTGTGTTAAGGTTGAAGCTCTCTCCAAGTCCCTCCTCCCGGGTCACAGTCTCTCGGGCTACCTCCAGCAGCAGCAGCAGCAGCACTTCACTTGTTCGCTCTTCCCGAGGCAAGAGAAAACGTATTGAAGCAGAGGAGCTTTCCGGCAGTGGAACAAGTGGGATTGGCACTGGAAGTATCAGTGGCAGCAGCAGTAGCAGTAGCTTTCAGATGTCCCAGCAAGCTTCAGCTACAGGAAGTATCAGCATAGAAGAGATAGACCTGGAGGGCAAATATGTTCAGCTTAAGAACAACTCGGAGAAGGTGAGCATCAGCAGAACTCATAGAAAAGAAGGAGGAGCTAAACTGAGATGTTACACAGCCCTTTTCAGCACGAGTAGGTGCAGCCATGTGGAGAGCAGGAGCAGCATCTCAAGGTGCAGCATCCTACAGGCATTAATCGGGGCTTTGAAAAGCAGAAAGAGAACACAGTTTGTGTCCCAAATGTGTAAATGTGTGCTGGGACATTGCTTACAGAAACAGCCTGCTGTCTAGCAGAACTTTGTTGTGTGAAATGGATATCTTAAAATTTTGCTGAATGACCTTATGGGATTTACACTTTAGACTCTAACTGAACATAAGAAAATACTTCCAAGGTAGAATGCAAATGTCCAACAACCATATAAATAAATTTGTATTCTCATTATTTTAATAACAGACCTAGACTCTGATGCCTGTTCTGTTTTGTTCACTCTGAATAACTTTCTGACTCTCTTCATTAGGATCAGTCTTTGGGTAACTGGAGACTGAAGAGACAAATTGGAGATGGAGAAGAAATTGCTTACAAATTTACTCCTAAGTATGTCCTCAGAGCTGGGCAGACTGTTACCGTAAGTTGCATTTACAGTATGTCAACAACATCTTCTTCTGTTGATGCTGTGGCAGTTGGAAATCTTGAAGTTTGGTACAGCCTGATTTGGTGTATAACTTTTGATTTCATGGATCTCACTTTAGAAGAGCAGGATTTCAGTTATAAAAATGCAAAACAAAAAATGAACTTCTATATTAGTACTTCAGTATTTAAGACCATTTTTTGAGGCACGGAGAAAGTTGAAGAAAAAGGCTTCTTGGGGGATGAATCAAGGACTGTTTGTTTCCAAACACCTTTTCCCAGGTTTGGAACCCTAATGCCACTCAACCTCTTAAAGAAATGGGAACAGTTCAGAGCATTCATCCGGACTAGGAGACTGTAGTTAAGACTGGAGGTTCTCAGCCTTAACTGTAGTAGAACAGCTGCTTAAGTATCAGTTGTTCAGATACATATAAAAGATTAAGTTGATACACTACATGCTGCTTTTTGCCTTGACTCCATACAGTATGGTTATTGAGACAGTGGTAGGAGAAATCTGTTCAGAAAAGAATTGATGACTGCAATATTAGATTTTTTTAATACCTTAGTATAAGTAATAGGGTAGTTAAAAGTAGGGTAAAGGCGCTATTGGAATTCAGAAAAGAAACCTAGTATGTAGAGAGAAGTGGGAGAATTAGGGGGATATGTATATTTAAAAGAAAAAATTGCATAAACAGCTAATTACAGATTGTTGTTCTCACTAGATCTGGGGTGCAGATGCGGGTGTATCTCATAGCCCTCCTTCTGTTCTTGTGTGGAAGAATCAAGGCAGCTGGGGCACTGGTGGAAATATCCGCACTTACCTCGTCAACTCTGAAGGAGAGGTAGGCTGTGTCCATGGGCTGGGTTATCTCCTAAACTCTTAATTTGAGGGTGGGGTGACATGACACAACGACAAAATCCTGATTGTAAGATCCCCCCTATTGTCTTCTAATATGACAGTTTATAACACTGAAATAATTGAGTGTACATATCTCTGAAATTTTTGGGATATTTTTGAAAACTAACTGTGATGAATATGCCCATAGACACTTCTTTTGTGTTTTAGAAAAATACCCTGCTAACAGAGAATTTGTTTGGAATTTGAGTATATACTTTCAGAAGAGACAAAGAAAAGAAGCATTTCTGGCAAATCAGAGTTCCATTATATAGTCCCTATGATGTTCCGAGGTACAATGTAAATATTAATGTAGGAAGATAGTTTTCCTTTCCATGTTAGAAGCATATCATAAGTTCTCATTTGGCAGAGGTTCCCAAGCATTCTGCATTGTCCTACGTCTGCCCACAGTTAATTTTTTTAAAACCATCCCTGCAGATGACTTTTGCAAGGGAGAATGATGCCTTGGCTGTTACTCATAACCATGCCATTATCCCAGCAATCTGATAGCAGTAGGAAAAGGAAACAGACCACAGTTGTATCAGTTTTTGTGTTGCCTTTCTCACTGACAGTTTTCTGAAAGACCTTTGTGTGCAGGATGGGGAGGGGGGTAATTTGTACAAATAGAATGCTAACACTCTTGGTGTTCAAAACTGTGTGGTCAGATTAGTATCTGAAAAAAAATCAAATCTATGTCTGTTTTCACTATGGTTATCTTTAATGTCCCTTCTTAGGAGTGTATGTTAAGGGCAACTTTTTCCACAACTAGAGATTTTCACCTGTGATTTCCATGGTGCAAGTAGGCAGAAGAATTCCTTACTACTTAGAAGTGTTACAAATAATTTAGTAATAAAGGAAACTTCCTGGGGTTTTAGAATTCTCTTTAGTGCCTGGCTTATAAGACCATGCTGATAACCAACATATGCATTGATTTTGAATATTTATGAGGAATTGGGAATATTCTTAATGTTGTGTAATCATACTGAGAAAGTTTAGTTTCTCACGTTGCAGTGTGTCTCCAATAGGTCCTACTTGTGTCTGCTGTGACCTTGTGTAAAATTGACTATTGATCACCTGAAACATGTCTGCTTCCTCTTAAATCCCAGGGTAATGAAAGAAAATTCCAGTGGCTGAATTACATCACCATGCCTTTTAGTGCACAGAAATAGGAATGATGTTGTGGTTTGCAGGATATTTGCTTGCTTAGCTAGTCTTAAATCTAGGTCAAGTTGCTTTAAACTCTCCAAAATTTGATAAGGATATTGTATTGATAGCAAAAACCTAATGGAAAAATAAAGAGTCCTGGCCATCTCCTTATCTGTCATTTTGTGTAGGAAGTTGCAGTGAGAAGCGTTACTAAATCAGTAGTCGTGCGAGAGAATGAAGAGGAAGAAGACGAAGCAGAATATGGAGAGGAAGACCTTTTCAACCAACAGGTAATCAGATGCAGACCAGATGTTTAACTTTTGCCTCATTAGTGGGATCCATCAGGCATAAGATTTAGGGGGGGTCCCCTTCAACTTTTGTCAGCTCTGAGCTTCCTGGTCCTTTTTTCCAATATTTGTTTGCAAAATTGCGCAGAGAGAGGACAATGTGAGCAGTGCTGCCAGGAATTACTGCTGGGATCTGTCCTGGTACAGCTCAGGCAGTGGCTGATGCCAGCTCAGGGTATTTGTGCTTCAGATCACACATTTGCAGCATTAGCAGGCAGTGTTCTCCTGTTCAGTATCTGCTGCTCTGTACAACAGAGCTGGGCCATTCATGCTGGAGCAGAATATTGCCAGATAACGACTGAAAACCAGAAATGCAGGGTGCTTCTCTTGCTGCAAGCTTCAGCTTATTGGTTTATTTTCTGATACAATATACCTTCTACACCTAAAATAAACTTGTACCACCTGTATGTTCTGATAACCCTTAGTTTAATAATGTGAAATAAGCAACCAGCAGTTGACAGAGCAAAAAAAGGAGAAAGATACATAGGTGATACCAGGAAACATTTTAAATTTGAAACTCAAGTGATTTGTTCCTCTGATCAATGGCCATCAGTAGCTCTTTTCACAAGGAACCCATTCTGTGCAGGTTCGCAGGTGAGTTCTCAAAGCTTTTTTGGTCCCAAAGAGATTGAATGTATTTGTAGTATAAAGCAACTGATTTTTCTTACCCAAAAAGCATCTATACAGCAGAGATCTCTCTTAAATGGAATTAGCATTTGACATAAAGGAGCTCGCTGGTCTCGAGCTAATAACATCATAGTTTTCATTTGTAATCTGTATCGCCTCTGGAAATACAGAGACTAATGAGTCAAGCTGTCACAGGAAAGCACAACCAGAGGAGCAGAGGGTCAGTCCTGGCAGCAGACTGGGGCATGTGCTCTGCTGCCTCTGAGTAGTGATGTTCCCTTAATATAACTAAACTACTAAAAAAGTGCTTTTGACAACTGAGATGATAACCAGAGTCTAGGCTTGAAATCTGAATTGCTGGTAAGAATTGAGTTCAACTCTGTCCATCTTATTTTAGGGGGATCCCAGAACAACCTCTAGAGGATGCTCAGTGATGTGAAAAAAGAAGAAAGAAACTATTATTTGCGCTTTTTTCCCTTCATTTATTTCCTTTTATTTTTGCTATTTTTTCCTTCCAGAGCCACTGAAAACTATTTTTATATGCATCACCTGATTTCTTTGAAGTTTACTCCTTGGTAATTTTTATAAAAAAAAATTCAAAAAAAACTTTACTGAACAAAACTGCCAGAATTTTTAATAGATTTCTTTATTTTCCCTCTTTGTTGAAACACTATATTGGAATACAATATTTTTCCCCATACAGAGTTTAAAGTCTTACAGAGAAACCTAAAGCAGAAAAGAGATTTTTAGCTAAAATGAGATGAGACTCCTTGAGTGTATGGTTAATCCATAATTACATATATAACCAGTATAATACCCCCAGAAAAGAAGTTTAGTGAAGTGTGTTCATCTGCAGGGCCCTGGGAGAGATTCACAGAGTATTTCCTCCACAGCTGTAGAAATGCTAGCAATTCCCAGTTTAGGTAAATTAGACCCCAGATTCATTCAAAGTGCTGCTCCACAATTGCAATGACACAGAGAAGCTTCATTTTAGGCATTTTTGACTCAGGACCTTACCATCAGGTCTTTCCCCAAAGTTTGACAGGCTAATGGTAAAACATCTGGGTCTGTCACACCTGAGCTCCATGTCATCATTTCAGAAGATGGAGAATGGTGGGTTCTGCTTCCTGAATAAACACACCATCCTAAGTTGGAAGTGTCAAACACAGCGTTTGAACTGTTGGATATTTAGGGGATTTTGCTGTTGTCACAAGTTAAATCATGGACATAAATTGTGATATTCAGTATTTATGATTTAATCCTTTTGACATATTCAGCTTTAAAGATACTTGATTAAGATTTTAGAAGTAAAATATATTTATACTTTTGGCAATGATAAATATTGGGGATTTTAAAGGTTATCCCATGTAAATGTTGACTTTTTTAATCAGAGCTAGATACAGCTTGTTCATACTTCTCTTATGTTCAAAGGGGCATTGTCAGGTATCCTAAGGAGCAATATTTGCAAAACAGAGCAGAAATAGTTTAATGACTTTCAGACATTTCAAAGGAACTGCCTCTGTTAAGAGTGTAAGCAATGCAGCATTCAAGTGCTCAAGGCAAAGTCTAACAAGGAGTGAAAGGAGAATAATGTTTTTTATAAAAAATGCGTTGTGTGGGTAGCAGGTGATTTTTGTTTTAATAGGATGCATTTTTTATCTGACAGTGTCCATTTAGCTTAAGATTTCTGCTGCTGCATTTCTCTGGAGATAACTCTGAGTCCCGTAAGGGTTAGTGTTCGTACAGTGGTGCATCTTTAAGCATGAGGGAAAATACATGACTGCTCCAAAGAATGCAAACGTTTTTCCAACTACTTACTAGTTTGGATACAAAATTTGGATACCATTTGATTCCAGCATAGAATCGTATTTTTACCTGCACTCTTGAACTCTGTTTTTGTCATTCAAACAGTTAAGACTCATCAGACAAGTGACAAGGTTTGGATGTTTTCGGTGGCTTTTGGACATTATGTTCTCTGAACAGTATCGTGACTGACAGATATAACCTAGAAAGTCAGTTTAGTGGCTCTGACTGATGGCTTTGTTATGCAAGCAGGGTGGGAATAAAAGGGGCTTTAAGCTTCAGGATTTATTTGCCATTTAAAAATAAATCAACAATGCTACTTTTTCTGTTTGAGTAGGATGACTGAGTTGCTGAAGTTAAGCTAAAGACATTTAGAATTATGTTTTAATCCATTATCAGAAGACCCATTACAGAAAAACAGGATGAAGATTTGGCTGTTTGGGCTCATGTGATAACTGCATTGATGTACTTGGCCATCTTCTAATGTAATTTTCCCACTCTGCTTGAGTAGAAGGTTAAATATGTAGTAAATCATGTCTCTCTCTCTCTCTGTAAGATGTATCTAGTGAAATTATGTTTCTCAGACATACTGTTGCAATTACCTTTTCTAAATTTGTTGTTATGCAAATGAATGCAATCAATGTAAAGTTATTTTTGCAACACACCTTCCAACCACTGGACACCATTTCCCTTTCTGACCCACAGCTTCTTTAATATACTGACACAGTGTTTGAGGGCTTTTTGCTTTTTCCCTTAAGATTTATATTTATTTTTTTTTACATGGGCCAGTTTTCAGATTGCTTTACCTTTAAGATTGTCCTGTAAATTTAAGATTATTTTGTCAAATACTAAAGCAATGAACGTGTAGTTAATTTGAGTTTTTTCTGTGTTTTTTTGTTTGTTTGTTTCCTGTAAAGAATGGCCTCAGAAAGGCAGCTCGATGAAGAAAAACCTCTTGCTACCTGAGCCATAGTTTTCTTAACAGCTACTGTATGGGAAATGTGTCTTCTTGTAGCCTTAAGAACTGGTGCTTGCAGATCTTTTGTGATGAGCACTGTGCCCTTGAGTAACAGTCTGCAGAATTTGTCCTTAGAATTGGAACTGTGTCCTTTAACTTTGGAATCAGTTTATTTGATTCTTCAAGACCATGTTTAGGTATATACAGGTCAAATAAACCTGTGATTGACGCTGTAGGAAAAGCCAGCAGTCTGAATGTGGATGATTATGTTACCACAGTGCTTTTTAATAGGCTACTAAAAATATTACAAGTAACTCCTGGCTGTAAATTACAAGACACAGAAGAACTACTGTATTCCATGTACTTTATTTTTTTTTGTGTCTCCTTCTCCAGCCACCATTCCAGCCTCTTGCTTTTGATGCTGAGCTTCAGTCTAAAGGCGCTGTCCCGGCCAGATTGGGAGGCAGTTTTGTGGCTTTACCAGCCCAAAAAGCATTGTTTCTTCTTTTTCTGTCTTTCAAGGATTTCTTTTCAGAATGTTTAAAGCTTTTTGCCCAAATGAAATCTAGTGTCCCCTTGCCCCCTTTTTCTCTTTGATCCTGTATATGAACCAGTCTTGACGAAATTAAGAGCATGGACAGCAGTTCTACTCCAGTGCTATACTTGGCATCGAGCCTGAAGGAGAAATACATTTGACTTGCCTGGAGAAAAATTATTTTAAGGTGTCTTATGAGGGAAATGAAGCTTTTATCAGAGTAGTTACTTGAGCGTAACTATCCATATGGATGTTCTTATTCTAGAAATATAACTGTATTCGGGATGAAACTAAATAGTTTTTCCTATGTGTAGATCATAACAGAATATCATATAAAATATAATAAACACATCCTGCATCCTCCTAAGCTCAGGCCACATGAAAATGCTTGTCAGAACAAGTCCATCCATCTGCAGACCTGTCAGGAATGTGGTGTCTTTTGGAGTGAGGTGTGGCCTCAGCGTCCCTGGCATTTCATGCCACTTTTTTCTCCCTTACTTCTGTGTTTGTTCCTTTAACCGTTGCATTGCAGTGACATACTCCAAGGAGTGGCGTGGCTGGCATTCCTTTTTCCTGCACATCCATATTTCCTGTGATTCCTTTGCTGCCGCACAGCTGTATCTCCTGTTTCCCTTGCTGCTTCCCAACTCTTTCCCAGCAGGTCTGTACCTACAGGGGGCTCCAGCTTGGCTCTGACAACCCATCATTTGCACTGACATGTTGCTCACTGACCTTCAGCTCTGTGTTGCCATTAGATGGGCAGTTGGCTGCATAGTCTGTGTTTGCAGCAGGAACCAAAAGTCTCTGGAAGAATATAAATATCTGCTTCCTGTGATGTAAAAGCCAGCTGAGCATGTGTGCAAGCTGGCAGTAGTGTGGGAATTGTACTGCAGTGTGAAGCAGGCTGTACTGTGAAAGGAGATCACTGCGTGTGGTGTCTGTCCTCGAGCAATGGGACACTTCAGGGATCTTACTGGGTTTTATACACCTTTTTCTTTTTTGATGCTCATCCTGTATAAAGGCCCTTTAACTGCAACCTGAACAGAGGTGGCAGGTTCGAAGAGACCTGTAAAAATCCTCTCTACACCCCAGGACCTTGGAGAATCTGTTACTTTTATGTGCATCAGAAAGGTTTTGATGCTGTAGGAAAACAAACATATATATATTCTAGATCTCTTGTAGCCACTTCTCTCATGTCTTCACTGTTAAACCATTCTATCTCTTCTTTCTGTATCTTCTCTTGAAAGTCTTATCTCTGAACAAAGGCATATCCATATTTGATCCTGCTTTTTATTGACACTGTTGGGTCCAAACCCTGTGTGAGCAAAGCCTTGTGGACCAGTGAGCGGAAGGTGAGATAGTGATTGCATTTTTTAAAGCACTGTTTTAGCTGAATGTCAGGATAAATTATATTGGAGATTGTTTTCTCATTTAAAATGACCTGGGAAACAGAATTTTTATTTGCCCTTCAATATGCTTAGCTTTAAACCAGTTTAAAATTATTTAAAGGTGTTTGTTGTTTTTTTTATACATGACCATATTTACATGCAATTATTATTTGTAAACATAATGCCTTCCTTGAAATGCTAAGGTCTAGAGTGAAAAGGATGCTCGATATTCAAAGCCTCCATTCAGGATAGCACAAGCAGTGAATTGACTTGAAGTTCCAGAAAATAAGATGTGGTTTATTGAACTTCCAGATTTTCTAGTTAGCTATTACTAAAGTGAGAAGTCCATCTTGGTAAGGCAGATATTACTGTATATTCAGCTATCCAGATCGTAACAAAAATTACAAGCAATCATCATAAAATTACAAGCAATAATCTATTTTGAGCAAGTTTAAGCCGAAATGCTTTCCATTTGGGCACAAAATACAGTTGATGTCTTATTTTCATAGCAGTGATGCCTTGTGATTTGAATTGTGATATTTATTTTAAAACTTTTTTAAACAAAATTTTGATTTAGATAGGTCTGGCTTGAGGGCACTCTGGAGTGCAATAACCACCTCCAGTCAGCTGCTGCAGATGAGTTTTTGGAAGGTTCAAGTTTTTTAAATAGTGAATTATGAAAGAGGTTGTAAACAGAAATACAAAGATAAAATTATGAAAATGTTCACTTGAAACTTAGAAAAATGACATCATGACCTAGACTTTATCATTTCAAAGTGGTTTGTTTTTTTCTTTTTAGAATATGCATGCCAAATGTCTTGTCTTTTTCAATGATTTGTAATATACATTTTATGACTGGAAACTTTTTGTACAACACACTCGAATAAATGTTTTGCATTTTACTGGTTTCTTTCTGTTTATTAACCAACATACAGCAATGCAGTGCTGGTGTGGGTTGGGCAGCGGCCGCCACGTTTGTCCAAAGCCCAGAGACAGCTCCGGCGGTGCTGCTTGGCACAGGAGCAGGCTGACTTCCCACACCCGTGCCGGTGGAAGGCACCACAGCACGCACACACACTCAAGCCAAGATACCTCATGCGTTACCAGAAGCAAGGAATTAGGAGGACTCCTTTGTTTGGAGTTCTGGAGAGATTTATTTCCTCACCAAAGGGGCCCAGGGACGAAAGAGAGCGCGTCACACTCCAGCACAGACTTACATAGGGTACAGAACCGATGGGGAGAAGGAGGGGGCGGAGTGGCGAACTAGGCCAACTGGACAGACCAAATCCACATAGGATTGGACTAAACCGATGCGCGGGGGTGGGCGTTTTCCTCCCACTACGAGTTAGGAAGTTATTTCAAACTTGGGAGTTCGCCCACCACTGGCTCCTCCGGCACCAGATCCTCCTGGCTCTGCGGTGTCCACCACAGCAGTACAGGTCATGTGGGCTGTTTGAGAATATTCATCCAAGGAGGCCTTTAAGTGTGAAGAGAGGACACAACGAGCTGTCTGTGCTCCTAAGAATGATCAACTGAATCCTACAGTGTGTCCCACCATGGATTGTGGGATGCACTCCAGAAGCAAACGAATGCTTTCCTTAAACGTGACACAGTGCTGGTGAACATGCTGTCCTCTCTGATCAGTACCAACAAAAGCAGAGGGAGGAGTATCAGAGCCGGAGCAGATAAACCTCCCCTTGCTTTCTCATCACCCCTGCACTGTGAAGGGGTTTTTCGATTTAACCTACTCGATGCTCAATAATGAGAGCAGATATTGATCCCTGGCAGGGATGGATTCTTAGGGATGGACAGAAGCATTGCCATGAGCTGACGAATTTGCCGGCCTGGCTCAGCTTCCAGCCCACTTTCCAGTCCATACTCATTTTAAAATTGTACCTTAGGCGGCTGCCCCATCGTTAGCACCAGCTGATGATGCTTCTGCGAGGTGGTAAGAATGGCTTCTGTTTGAAGTGGGCAGATCCAAAGACGGGATGATACGGTTTGCAATACTCTGAGTGTGAGCTCGAGCTAGTGAAGATGAGCACAGTTTTGGCTTTAGCTCTGCTGTCATACTCAGTCCCTCCTCTCGTGCCATCTCCTACCTGCGCATCACATCTCACCCATGAAAAAGAGCTCCGTAGCGTTGTCCTCTTCCATTGGCTTCTCCCTCGGCCCGCAGCATTCTTACTTAATGCAGGTAAGTGTAATGGAATTGAGGTAGATTTTAATGGCATGGGCCTCTCACCTGAGTCATGTAAGGCAGAGGGAAGCCTCGAAGGACAGAAGGATGAATTCCAGAGAGAACCCACAGGGGAGTTTCTCTCTGCGAGGATCCCAGCAGAGCTGGTGTTTCACCACGGGGTACAACTGGGCAGCGTTTGTGTCTCTGGTGATGCCGGTTTAAAGCCCGTCTCCGTTGCCTCAGTTCGTGGGGCTGCGCTGAACCCTGGTACTCGGTGTTGTCTGACCCGGGCCCGGCCCGCGCCCGGGGGAGTCCCTTCGGAGCTCGCTCGGGGCCGCCTCCTCCGCGGCCGGCGGTGACACCAGCGCTCCGGGACACGGGACGCGAGCCACGAGCAGCGGCAGGACGGACGTCCCCGGGCTGGGCACGGCGTGGAGCGGCTCCGCTGAGGCGGCACCGGCGGCCCGCGGAGCGGAGCGGAGCGCTCGGTCCCGCCCGGCGCGGAGGCGGAGGCGGCGCGGAGCCCGCCGGGAACCGCAGTCCCGGGCGCCGCCATTTCCCCTCTGGCAGCGCAGGGCCTGCCGGCAGCGGTGATTCTGGGCATGGAGAGCGGCTTCGGCTCCGACTTCAGCTCCGGAGGAAGTGGCGGGGGTAAGCTGGACCCGGGGCTCATCATGGAGCAGGTGAAGGTGCAGATCGCCGTGGCCAACGCACAGGAGCTGTTGCAGGTCAGGAGGGGCGGGGGGGAGGTGGCTCGGTCCCGGTGCAGGTCCCGGGAACGGCCAGGCCGCCCCGCTCCCCTCCCCTCCCCTCCCAGCGGGGCCGGTGGCAGCGGCCGGAGCCCCCGGGCCGCGGTCCCGCTCACGGGTTCTCTCCGCAGCGGATGACGGACAAGTGCTTTCGCAAGTGCATCGGGAAGCCCGGCGGCGCCCTGGACAACTCCGAGCAGGTGAGGACGGGCGGGAGAAGTTGGGGACCCGCGGACCCCCAGCTCGAGGCGGCCGCTGAGGCTCCGTGTCCTGCAGAAGTGCATCGCCATGTGCATGGACCGGTACATGGACTCCTGGAACACAGTTTCCCGAGCGTACAATTCTCGGCTGCAGCGGGAGAGAGCCAACATGTGACCCTTGCCGGCCTCCGAGCCGAGAGGGACCATGTGGGGAAGGGACGAGCGGCCAGTCCAGGTGGTTAGGGGTGAATCTTACTGCCTTCCCAGCACCTGCCATGGCAGAGCAATAAAACTTCGCTGAACCTTTTGCATCCATTGGTTTTTATTAGCATCAGCTCCAGGAGAGAGTGATATTTTTTCCATGAGCTGCTTGGTTTACTTCTTGCCCTTCCCAACTGGCCAGACTGGCCCAAGGTATTATATCAATTGATAAATCCTGGCTGAAAGGGCTGTGACACGCAAGGAGCCTTCTGTGGAAAACAGTGCCCTTGCTTGGGATTCCAGCGTGGACTTATCCATCAGGTAGTTACCCAGAGTCCCTTTTCATTAGTGGAAAAGCTGCCAGAAGATTCTCCACATGCTACCTTAGCTCTTTCATCCCTTGTATCTGTATAGCGCTATATGGGGCTGTCTTTGGGCTCATAGGCTTCGACTCAGCTCAAGCAGTGTTGGGGAGCAGGACAGCCTCGCAAATAGTTGTGCGAGCACATCTAGGGATTAACAGGGTTGGGAAGTACTTAGGTTCATTTCTTTTTAGAATAAAGTGTGTTGTGTGGCTGTGATAGTCTGTAGTTTCTGGTTTGGCTCTGGCACAGACATTCCAACTTGGAGCCTACATACTAAGCATAATTTTTTTGATGGAGGAGCATGTCTGCAACAGCGGATGAGAGTCTGGTTTGGGGTGCAACTCTGTATTGTTTTCTGCTTACACACCAGTCCTGAAAAGGTGGCTTCATGCTGTGTGGTTAGCAGTGGATACAGCAGCTGGAAGAGGAGAGTGTTGGAGATTAACAGTGCCCATGTAGTGAGTTTTTTCCGAATCCCTTCTTTTGAAGCCCTTCTATATTTTCTAAAAGATTTTACAGTTTGCTGGATGCAGAGACAGACTGGAAGGATGACATCTTCATACCTACTAGGACATTCAGAGTGAAGCGATAGAACCTAAAGTGTTCTGACACAAGGTAAACTATGAGGACATAATTGGGTATTTGGACTTATTGAAACTGGAGTTTCCTTTCCAGACTGTCAGAATGACTACTTGAAAATAAAGTGCTTTCAGACATGTTCGCTTAGGGGGCTTTTTACTTTTCTTTATGACTGTATGAATTTTGTGGCACTGGCTGTGCAGCAGTCACTTTTTGTTCGTGGGAGCATCCCACAAGTGTTCCAGCCATGGATCTGAACCCATCTGGAGCTGAGCCATGCCTGTAAGCCAGGTCTGCCACCTTGCTGGTGCTCTGGGAGAGTTTTGGATCTCGCTGCCAGCTGGGTTGGGATGGAAGAAACCTCTTGCTGTGCTCAAATGCAGAGTTTAAAGCACGAAAAATGAGGAAGGGGTTTGGGGTATGAGCAGCCGTTCAGTTTTGGTGGCTGAGTCTAGGGGGATGTGTCTAAGTTTGCTCTGCCCAAGACTCGGCATATGAGCTCTGCGGAAGTTTTTTTCTTGTGAACAAAGTTCTCTATGGGTCTTATGCTGGCCAGTGGGACCTGACAAGGATGCTTGGCACCACTGTCTCACACTGTCTCAGCACTCCCACTTTTTTCCACCTAGCTTAACTAGACAGTGGTCTGTATGGCCATACCTTAATCTTTGCCAGTTTGATCAGCCATTACCTAATGCAAAAGGAGCTGGGGGGGGGCGTGTGAGAAGCCTGTCCTAATACTCTAGTACAGATGAGGGCCTGTGCAGTCTGAACTCCCAGGGGTTCTAGTCCTGCATTCTCTTGGGATTAAATGGTGAGCCAGGAGGTCATCACTGAGCTTTCTAGTACCACGCAGTAATTGGAAACAGCATCACGCCCTTCCCAAAAGCCACTGCACAGCACAACAGCTCCATCAAAACAGCGAGGTCTGAAGTTTCTGCAAGGGCATAGCTTTGGGCTGGGGCAAAGTTCACAAGTCTTTTGGCTTGGTTTTGGGATGACAGCTCATAGGCAGAGGTCAGCCAAACTCCATGAATCTTTGGCAGATATTTCCAGCACCCCTCCAACTGGAAAGGTCATGTTTTAATGCACAGTATGTTTGGCCAGTTCTTAAGATGGGACAGGCCTCATTTATTTATAGAAAATGTCTAGAATTTGTACCTTTCTATGCAAAGCAGTTATCAAATGCCTTGGTGTCACAGCCAGCAGGTCACACAACACTGGCATTTGCTTAATACCTGCAAGGCCATCTTCACCCCTTTGCAACATCAGAAAAATGTATAGTAGCTGAGGAGTGAGTGCATCCTCTGGCAGATATTCCTCTGATGCACCGCCTTCCCTGAGTGATGAAATGTAGTTTCAGAGCTTGAGGTTCTGCACAATCCAGCCCTGGACAGCTGTGACTTTGGTGTAGACACCAGGGAAGTATGGCCTGGCACAGCCATAGCCCCAGCTTGTGATTCCTGCTAGAAACCACTTCCCTGAGGGTTCTTTACATGCCAGGGGCCCACCTGCATCGCCCTGCAGAGAGAGGAAAAGGATCCAGTATCAAGCCACAGGCAGTGCAGCTTCCCCAGCTGTGAAATGTTCTTTCTCTCTGGGGCATGGGCATTTGCTGTCCTCTTCCCCACCTCCCCAGGAGCCCCATTCCAAGCTGGAGGACTGCTCAGTGATGTACCTGCATGAACAATCTGAGACCAGGGTTCTGGCACACAGAAGAGTGTGTTTGGGTGTACAATAGAGTCATGGAACAGGCCCCATGGTATCCCTGTGGTCTCTTGCTTAGCATTACCTCTCTGTGTATTTCCCCGACCTGCCACAGGTTGGTGGGGCAAGCAGCATGAGGTGTATGCAGGATGGACATGGATAAAAACAACAGCCAGTTAATGGATGGACAAACAGCTGAGCATGGGGAGGCAGGGCAGGGCCCTCCCAAGAGAATAGAGCCTAGGGACTTGACATGAGCTTGCTCTGTCCCAGCCACAGCATTTGCTGCTCTTGCACTCACTGAACAGCTGTCGACGGTGCCCTGTGGGAAACCAGCACACAGCATCCTGCTGCTGATCTGGACAGGGTAGAATTTTTTGCAGGCCTGGTCTCCAAGCATGTTCACTGCTGCTTTTTGCAGATGCTTTGACATGAGACCTGAGGAGACAAGTATTGCTGTTAGCTGGGTGAAGAGCACATGAGAAACAGCAGCATGTGTAGAAGTGGGGTGCATGCAGCCTTCCTTGCTTGCCAGAGGGAGAGACCTGCTCTCGGAAAGTGAATCAGGCCTGGTTCAGCAGAGCAAGCACAGGAAAGTCCCTTGGGTGTGTAGTTTGTCAGGCAGCTTGGCTGACTGGAAACAAATGGTATTGGGGTGGTCCTTGTACTGCAGGAGCACAGCTGCTGTTGGGGGTGGGGAGCAGAGTGGCTAGCATGTAGAAAGCTTGGGATGACTCCAAGAGGGCAGAGGTGTGACCAAATGGAGGAGCAGAGTGTGTGGTAGCTGGGGAGGAGATGGTGGTGATACCAGGCCTTGCCCAGCTTCGTATCCTCTGTGGCATACAGCCTGGGGTGGGAGTGCTTGGGGTAGTGCTGTGGGAACTGTAGATGTTTGGGCTTGTAGCGTTGCAGTGTAGGTGGCATTGAGCTTGGCCATCTTGGGTGTGGGAGGGCCCTCTCAGCCAGTACCTCCTTCCTTTGTGGAGCCCCAGCCTGTGATGAAGCATCTGGCCCCTTCATGGAAGATGTGAGAATTGTCTGGGAGACATATAGGTCTGATGGTATTGCTGAACTTGACAGGTGTGCTCAGTTCCAGTAGTGCCACATCATAGTCTAGAGTGTAGACGTTGTAAAAAGGGTGTTTGTAGATACGGAATATTTTCTCCATTTTGCCGTCGATGCCACTCAGGAAGGGTGTTCCTAGAAAGGCCACCCACATTTTGGGGTCACTGTAACTGCAGAAAGACAGCAAACCTGGCTGTTAGGAGCATAGCCTCACAAGGAAGGCCATCCCTCCACTTGCGAGGTTGGCCACACCTTGGGAGGTCAGGACCCCTGTCTCCAGCACAGTGGGTATACTCAGGCTTTGCTTCACTCATTCCTCTTCACACATACCTGTAGGGGCATATCTGTGATACGGGGTGTGTGCTTCCTGTGGGGCACAGCATCCCAGCCAGGGTGCTGGACTGTGAGGGAGGGGAAGGGCAGGTGGGCTGATGGGACTGAGGCCAAGAGCCAGCTGGCTTAACTAACTCATCTCAGACTTACATGTCAAAGCAGTGAGCTGCAGAGAGCAGCCACTGGTCAGCAATGAGGACAGCCCCACACTTGTGCTCCTTCCGCTGAAGCCAGAGACTGACTTGCCAGGGCCATTCTCCTCGAGCTGCACTGCTGCCACCCACGATCTTGCTGAAGGCCAGAGCAGTTGTTGAACCACAGTCTGGAACGGGAAAAAGCACCATGGTTTTATGTAATCATAAATGACTGCCTGCCTTCCATAACCTGTGCTGTGGGACAACCTTCTGGGAGAGCATGTACAGAGCAGTAGGATGTGATGAATTCAGTTCACCCAGCTGAAGCAAGGGTTGACAAACAGGGTATATTATGCAGACTTGTTATCATAGATCACACCTGTCAGGAATGTAGTATGTGAGTAGTGGATATTTGGATGGACTGGCTGAGTATCACATGGCAAGGAATGTGCAGCCCAAAGAGCAGTCCCAGGGATGGCAAGACACGTTCTGGGCCGCCGTGTTGTGCAGAGCTGTCTTGCCACCTTGTGCTACCAGACTGACTGGCCAGAAGGCCAGTGTGCTGGAAAATGGGTTCTAATGTCTGTAGCAGAGGACAAGAGGCCATACCTTCTGGCAGTAAAATTGGATCTGGCTCATCCAGCTTTATCTTGTTTTAGGCTGTGGCAGAGCCAGTACAATCTGGACCACAGTGGGCTGGCCCAGGCCCCCAGTGTCCAGGCCCAGAACAGCCAGTGTGAATATGGTGGGTGCCACTGTGGAGTCTGGGTCATGTAGAGCACAGCTGGCAGCAGCCACAGGCTACAGAGGAGAACTCACCACAGTTGCGTTCGTCAAAGCCGTTGCTGCAGTCCACAACACCATCACATTCGGGATTTTCTTTTCCAATACACACCTTGCTGGAACACTTGAAAGTGAGGCTGGTACAAGGCACCACTGGAAGGCAATAACCCATGGCCTGCTCAGTACCCACTATGCTGGAGGCCTTCTACCAACATGTCACTGCATCAGTCATCAGTTTTACCTGGGGTTTGGGTGGGCTTGGCAGTCTCGGTTGTTCTCAGAGCTGTGGAGCTCTCGCTCGTGGTTGTGCTCATCTTCGTCCCCCGGGTGGTTCTGCTGGCTGAACTTGCAGCCATTGTGCTGAGCTGGGTAAAAATGGCTGTGGTAGAAGTTCTAGGGATGGCTGAACTGGAAGGGATGCTTGTGCCACCACTAGGCAACTGGGAGATGGTGTCCAGGATCCAGTCTGTGAGTTTGGTAATTCTGGAGTACACACCAGGTCTCATAGCCTGGGCACAACCAAATCCCCAGCTCACGATGCCAGCAAGGTAAAACACTCCTGGGGTCACTTCACAGGCCAAGGGCCCACCTGAATCTCCCTGCGGAAGAAGCAAGGCAATGGCTGCTCAGTCCCATTGGGTCTGTCCCTCAGACACATCAGAAGGACTTAACTACCCCCAAGTCTTCTTTCTCCAGCTTTGCGGGTCTGTCTGCTGTCATGCAGTGTGTATGCGGGGCATGAGTGTGCAGAGGTTGAAGCTAGGGTCAGTGGCTCAACCTGGCTCCTGTCAGCACCTTCCCACAGTTACCACCAGCTGCCACTGACTCACTGCCACTGGAGGAGACCTGCTTCATCTAGGATTTGTCTGGCCAGACAGAGTGGTGGGATGTTGGTTTAAGTAATTCTCAACTTGGTGGAGCTTTATTTACTTTTCTAAATCCCCAAAGTAGTGGGCGGGGTTTTTTGTGCTCAAGTACCTGTGAATTACACAGTTGGGTTACAGCAGTTCAGTAAATATTTCACAAGGATCTGCTGAAGGCAGAGTTAGCCCAGCTTTCTAGAACAATCTACAGAGTAGAGAAATCCCACACTTCTACCTGGCATGAGTCTACCATTCCCTCCATGAAGCCAGCACAGATCATTCTGTCAGTGAGGGAGAAGTTGTAGAGGAAGTTGCAGGTGTCTTGTTCTATGATGCCCACAGGTGCTTTCTGTAGGATCTCGGGCTTGGTGTCTGCATGAAAACCACAAAATTAGTGAGTGCAGCAGAGGGAAGGAATTAATGGCTTTTAGCCTGACTCAACACATATTTTGGGAAAACACATGGGAATTCTAATCCCACATGGGAATTGAGTCCTATATAACCTGTTTTCTCACAGCCCTGAAGCTTGTGACTCACCCCGGGATGCAGTTTCATGTCTGTGCTAAGGATTCTGCACACAGTTTGTGTCTCATGGTCCTGAGAGCTTGTGGGCATCTTGTCAGCTGGACTTCTTTGGTAGCAATATGTGCCACTCTCAGGCCTTCTCCCTATAGTGGGATCTTTGCTTATGCTAATTGCTTGGAACATCTCTGACTGAGAGTGGCTGCAGTGGCTGACATACCATCCTGCCAGAGCTGCAGCAGGCTCTGAGGCAAGCACCTGACACTTGCTTAGCATGGTACAGCTACTGAGGGCAGTCCAGCAGGTTTCTCCTGGTTCCCACCAAGCTGCTCTCTCCATTTTCTTGTTTGCTGGTTTGTTTGTTTCCTAAGTAACTGTGGTTTTAGGTAGTGCTCTGCATGCCTTTTTTTCTTTTTCATTCTTGTGTTTCTGTCAGCCCCTGACTGTCCCTGTTACCGATCCCTGTCCTATACATTCCTGGGACTGTGGGTCACAGTGGCACAGGCTTTGCTGCTCAGGGTATCACTGCTCCAAGGCAAATCAGCAGGTAATGCATTACTGCTTACCGTTCCCTTCCTGGAGGTCACCCCATCCAGAAATGAGGCATTTCTTGCCAACAGGAAACTTCTGCATGGCAAGTGGGAGGCACACGGGCTGTATGTACTTGTTGAAGACAAGAGGTCTTGCCAGCTCCAGTACAGCCACATCAAAGTCCAGAATCATGGGGTTAAAGAGGGGATGCGGGATCACTCTTGTTACATTGACTTTCACTGCATTCTCATCTGTTCCATTTAGTGATGTTGTTCCCACATAGGCTTTGATCTCTTCTGGAATTGTCCTGCAAATACATAAACCCAAATGTGCATACTCACACACTTATGCCTGGCATGAGTTCTGACACTGAAATTGCAGACAGCTTTATATGATCAGCACACAGCAGAGCAGTTCTGCTAACTCAGGCCCAAAGAATTGTTTCCAGCAGTAGCACCTGTTGGATATTACCTGAAAAGCAAGTAAACATGTAATAATAATCCTCTCTTCACCTCCAGAAATCTGTGATTTCAGGAGTGTTCTGGCACACAGGTGATGTCTCTGTATTCAGTAGGCCTTGCTGGTTTTTTTTTGTTTTATTTGGATTTTTCTAAAGTTGTGTTTTATTCTTTTTTTTTTTAACCCCAGGTGAATTTTTAATATTCAGTTTAACGACATTTATTAAAAACTGCTTCCTTTTGATTTTCCTCCACCTGCTCTTATTATGGTTATTTGGTATCTTAAAAAGAGAGTCAAAAGGCGTTCCCTAAACACTTTGTACCCTTCATTATTGTACAGTCCCATAAAACACTGCCTTCCCAACAGCTGGTTTTTTTTCCCCAGGTCTAAACTGATCTATTTTGTTGTGATTGTTATGATGCTGCTCCACACTCAGCTCATCTCTGAGCCCATGTACACATTCACACAGTGTTACTCTTGTCCTCCCTGTGGTGTTGGAGCAGTGGGTGTGTTGTGTGTTACCAGCAACATCCCGCTCATCTCCCTTGTTTTTTACTGCATTCCTGTGCTCATTAAGTGCCCCTGCCATAGGACTACTGCTCTAGGGGCAATATGCATATGTTTCTGATCTCTTGTTTTGAATTGCAGCAGCTGATGGAGACTCATCCGCATTCACAGACAGCACTGCTGGTTTTGCTGTGTGCCTCATTTCACATTTCACCCTTGTCTACCTTGCATTTCACTTGCTGCTTTATTGCCCAGCTGTGTAATGCATAAGGTTGTCTTAAAGACCTCCAGAGTTAGTCACTCACCTTTTCTGCCTTCAGGGATTTATTCTCGAAAAGCATTATTTTCTTGCTACTCATTACTTTATCTAGGCTACTTATAAATCTGGGCTTCGGCTCTTGCAGTTTAGCAGAACTACGCAGGATTGAACTGACCATTTTCCATTTGGATACAGCTGACCATGCATCTCAATTTCATATATTACAGACCATTTTAGAGGTTAAATTTATTAAAGCAACTCTCTTGTGGCATCTGTCTTTTTCCACTCCTCTTAGATGTGTTGTCCTTGCTCCCTGCTCAGGCTGCTTTAACCTTTCTCTGCCTCATTCCAACCTCCCCACAAACTCCTTTTTACTATGAATGTCTAGTAATAGCAAAAATTAATGTCCAACATGTGTTCTTGATTTCCATTTCTTGACTCCAGTTCCACACTGTGGATTTGGCTGTGCAGCTCTGTCCTGGTGGGCAGGTGAGCTGGAGCAGGGGCAGGGATGGGCTCTTACTCATTGAAGCAGTGAGCTGCTGACAGCAGCCAGCGGTCCCCAATGATGGTGGCTCCACAGAAATGCCTTGAGTCTTCTTTCAGGCTGACTTGCCAAGGGATCTCTCCTCTGGAAGCATCTGTTCCTCCCACAATCTTGCTGGGTTTAGAGAACCCAGGTCGTCCTCCACACTCTGAACAAAAGTCAAAGCATGACTTGTGATTATTCCTAGCAGAAGACAAGCAAGGAGAGACTTTGCACTCTCTAACAAGGAAGCCTTAGCAGGGACAGGTCAGGGCTGAGGTGTGAGACATCTACCCAAGCCTTGCTGGCTGATAGTGGTAGTGCCTGATGGTGGCTATGTACAGCTGGGCTTTCACATTAACTGCCGTTCTGCATCTTGTTCTTGGCAAATCATCAATCCTGGGCCTTTCTTGAAGGCAGAGTAACCAGCAGCTCTATGCCTCTTAGCCTTGCCATTCCAGATAAAATGTTAATTCTAGATTTAGAAAAACACCCTTCATCTGCATCTCCCTGCAAAGCTGCTGGGAGGGCTCCTTGGAGTGGACAGGTCATCCTGCAGTCACCTGCCCTCCTTCCCTTCAGGGAGAGATGCATGGCTGCTGTGAAGGGGCAGCCATCAGTTTTGAGCTGCTGGGAGTTCCTTAGATGGCAAGCAAAAGTAAGTTTGGCAGGACCAAAGGATCAACAAGTTAAATACTGTCAGATGCTGCTATGCCTTAGTGACCTGTTCTGCACCTGCCAGAGCAGATCAGTTACACAGACAAGATTACACAGACAGTCACATAAGCAAAGGAGCGCATGGAACGGCAGAGGTACTGAGTGACTCTGCCAGGATGCTCTGGACTGAGCCAGGGCAGCCATATAGTGTCACTTGTGCCTTAGCACTTAGGCAAAGTTGTGTGGCTCACCCTACAGAAGGTCAGCTTAGGTCAGCAGAGGAACGAACCTGATGTTTGGACCTTTACCTGCCACTCCTCCTGCCAAGGTGCACCTGCTGTGAGTGCTCATACCTTGTGGTCTTGCTGCAGTCACTGGCCTGCTGGCAGCTGGGGCTGGTGAGGTGGTGGGGGTTGCTCCGGTGGTGGTATTGACCTCTTCAGCACTGACCATGTTACTGTTAGTACTGAAGCGTACTGGAGGGACAGTATGGGCTATGGAGGCAGGGAAGGCAGAAATAGCATCCAAGATCCAGTCTCTGAGTTTGGTAACACGTGTGTAAACCCCAGGCCGCCTGGCTTCAGCACATCCAATACCCCAGCTCACAATTCCTGCCAGGAAAAACCTGCCAGATGGTTCTTGGCAAACCAGGGGCCCACCAGAGTCACCCTGCAAGAGAAGCCAGATGGTAAGCTCTCCCTGGGAATGCACTGGCCACCCTCAGCATCCCTCTACCAGCTGGTGTCTCTCTGTCCCTGTGTATCCTAACTCACTTCATATTTGCTCCAACCTAGTGATGAGTGGAGCATCTCTGTGCTGGCCTTTGGGTGTTCATGTGGGCACACTGTCCTGCTATTACACAGTAGCCTTGTGCCCTTTATATGCCAGAAGAGCAAAGGACATTATCTGTAAAATCTAGGATTAACCATTCCTACTACTCTAATAATTTGTTAAACCTCATAAAGGTTAATCGTAGCAGCCCATACACAGCCAGATGATGGGTGTTCATTGCCTAATACACAACCCAGGGACATCATGTTAATGTTTGCATCAGGTTTTCTTGATCTGGTCTATGGTTCCCTGGTCAGTTCTTGGTTATTGTGGGGCCCTGTGACTATCACTGATGGACATGTGGTGTCTGTGAAGCTGGTGATGCCTTCTGGGGATGAGATTGCTCTAAATCAGTAGTAAATAACCAGGTGGGTCACGTTCATCACCCAACCTTGAATCTTTCATTCTTGGCCCCTTCTCTGGTGTTTTTGCTGTATTTGGTGCAGAAATATGAAGCTCTACCACCAAAAAAGTGCAGTTTAGTTTAGCTGGTGTCTGTTGGTTTGAATGGTCCTGCCAAACCACAGAGACAGACTCGGAAATCACAGTCCTCTTCCCACATCACAGTTCTCCTCTCTCCATACTGTGAAAGGCAAGCCTGTCTCCAGCTGACCAGTTGCAGTTCCAGCCTGGATAAAAGCTAACTAAAGAAAACACTCTGTTGTTCACTAAAAATTGTTGTGTATGTTTTAGTTTCCACTGCTGCCTTTTGCCCATCTGGATTTTGATCCAAAGACCTGTGTGGTACATTGGTAGGGCCAGCCCTGATGACAGCTCAAGAAGAAGAGAAAAGTAGTTACTTAGCTGAAAGAACCCCTTAAACAGCAGTGTCCTGCTCTAAGCAGTAGAGAACATATCCTCATTTATGTTTTCTGCACTGATCTGTGCTTGGGTCCAAGGCAGGGCCTCAAATCTCAAGGGGAAACGGTGACCATAGTGTCAGTTCTGCTTCTTGAAGTGTCACTTGGTGCACACTGGGAGGGAAAAGCCTTATGCGGGCAGGTGTGCCATCTTCTCTGGGCAAAGCTTACCTGGCAGGAGTCAACCTTCCCCTCCAGGTAGCCAGCACACATCATCCTGTCTGTGAGGACATGGCTGTAGAGGCTGGAGCACAGGTTCTGGTCCAGGAGCTCCACTGTCGCTTTCTGCAGGAACTCGGGTTTCACCACTGAACGAGAAAGACATGATTGTGAGTTCAGTGCAGGGAGCCCTGCACAGGACCAGCAGGTCCGGGTACAGCCCATCCCAACTGGCCAGAGCAAGGTCCAAGTTCCCTTCCTCAATGCCTCCTGCCCTGCTCACACCCCACCATGTCTCCTCTGCTGCCTGCCATGCTTTCCTTACAGAAATCTTCCTTCAGGTAGCCCCAGCCAGAGATAAGGCACTTCTTGCTGGTGGGGAAGTGATGGCCAGCATCTGGCAGGCACACAGGCTGGATGTACTTAGTGAAGGTCACAGGTCTCTTCAGCTCCAGCACGGCCACATCATAGTCAGCTGTGTCAGCGTTGTAAGAGGGGTGTGGGATGATCTGTGAAATGTCCATTTTCACCGCACCACTGTCAGAGCCTCTGAGGGAGGTGGTCCCTGTGTAAGCTGCCCACATGGCTGGGTCCTGAAACCTGGAGAAGAGACAGTGGGGGCCATGTGAGCCTGTAGCCACAACATTGTCCTGCAAACCCAAGCTGCCTCCTGCCCATCCTGCCGTCTGCTCCAGGAGTGATGGAAACTTCTCATTCTCCCCGTGATGGAGCAGAGTGGTGCAGTGGGAACTTGAGCAGATACTGCAGCTTTTAGAACGGGGATGGAGGGTGGAAGGTGGCATGACTAAAACTTACTCAGTAAAGCAGTGAGCAGCGGACACCAGCCACTTCTCTGTGAGGATTGCAGCACCGCAAAAGTGCTCATTGTTCTCGCGAAGGCTGACTTGCCATGGGAACTCCCCTCTGGATGCCTCTGAGCCTCCAACTATCCTGCTGGCAGTCTGCATGGCAGGGCGACTCCCACAGTCTGAAAGGGAGGAGAAACCAGTGCATCAGGATCCTGCCACTGCACCTCAGCAACACTGTCTTGGGGGCAAGTGGGAAAAGTTGCTTCAGCTTCGTGTGTACTGCTGGCATATGCTCAAGCAGCAGGATGGTACCTAGGATGTCACAGGGCAGCCTTTAACCTGCAGGCTTGGAAAGAGCACTGCAAAGCACTGGCCCATCACAGCGTCGTCCCTGAAAATCTTCTAGGGCAAGAAACTGTAGAACAGCATCCTGACTAGTTTGACAAGCTAAGCTACTGCCTCGTGATCAGCTTCCAGCAGCTCACAGGCATTGTCCATTGTGCCAGCCCACCAGGAAGGGGGACCTTGTCACAACCCATCACATTTGGAGAGACCAAGGTGTTTCCGGGGCACAGTTCCCCTCATCCTGATGCAGCCATTTACTATTAGCTTGAAAAGTCATGCCATATCCTTGGCTTTCTTCAGTGCCTGAGAGCCAGTGGTGTCCCACCTGTCAAGGCCTGCAGCAGTGAGTTGTGCCTGGCCCCCATGTCCAGAAGACCTGCTGGGAGAGATTCAGCACAGCCCCTTCCGTCAGAGGCATCAGCACAGCCTGTTTGGCTGTCACATTCAGGGCTTTCTTTTCACATACTGGGTGTTGGAGAAAGTGACTCCCTGTGTCTCTAGGGCAGCTCCCTGGTGACAGTGAGGCTTGAGTCACTCATGTCTTCTGCAGTCCACGCAGCAACTCTCCCCAGGCTTCCCCAGGGGCAACCACCACCGTATCCTTGTCACTCTGCTCCTTGGCTGGGCCAGAGTCCCTGCAGGATGGCACTGGGAGGAGAGCTGCAGCTTGTTTTGAGCTTGCAGGGCCCTGGGCCACCAGGCTATGAAGATGGGGCCCAAGCACCTTTTGTATCTGTATCCAGGCTGCTGTTGAGGAAGAGGAGGAGGCTGCAGAGTGCAGGTGTCTCTTCCTGCTGCCTGGTTCTTACCTGATTTCAGTCCAGGTCTGTGGGGAGAAACCTTGTTGGGACCTGGGACAAAGAGGAAGGAATCAAGATCAACAAGCGCAGCCCAGCCATGGGTCCTGGAGCTGTGTTCCTGGGCTGGGGCTGCCATAGGCTTTGCTGCACTTCCTCTCCTGCTGGCCATGTCTTTGCCCGCCCATGGTCAGTGTGAGGTCCGGCCCAGGCCCCTGCTGGGGACCCGTGCTCTGCCTCTGGGCAGGGGAGGAGCAGCCCCCTACAGCCCTACAGGCTTTGGGGTGACTCCACGTGCAGAGAGAAATTCCCAAAAGCTGTGGCAGTGAGCTGCCTCTCAGGAACAGACTGGGGCAGAAGCTATACAAGGCTGCTCGCCTAAAGCCAAGAGGACTCTCGGCACCTTCCATTTGCACAGCACAAGCCTCCCAAAGATCCAGGGATCCTGCCCATTATGGCAGAGGGTGCAGAAGGAGCTGCAGAGGAGCCCACACCTTCATGTTTCCCAGGCACAAGTTCTTTTTAAATCCGCTGGACCTGGAGTCCTGTGGTCAGACACAACTCCATAGTCACAGAAGGAAAGGAGAATTTCTTGTCAGGTGGTTTCAGAGAGTAATTCAACTATGAGAATAGCAACCTGAGGCTGGAATTATTGCATCAGCTCTGAGGTCTGCCTAAGGGCTGCTGTGCACAGGTAGGTACAGACAACCCAGCAATTAACCTCCTGGAGCTTCATCCCCTGCCCCTCAGACTGGTTCCAGGTGCTGCAAGAAAAGCCAAAGCAGTTGCACTTTATGCTCTAGGTTCTGTTGTTGCTGTCAGCCTCTTTCAGGGCCGAGCAGCCAAGACAGCAGTAGCGTTGGAGGGGTGTTTGGGGACCCCACAAATGTCTTTCAAGCAGAAGCCAAGATGTAGGCTGGTTTCTGCTGCTGTCTGGTGAAGCTGGAGCAGCTGGGAGCCAGGCAGACCATTTTACCATTTTGCTGAGTGCCTGGCAGCACCCCCATTTCTAACACTGCTGCTGGGCATGAAGCCTTAACTGGACATCCAGAGCTAAAGCCCTGCAGCAGTTTGGCTGAGACATATGGTGGCCTAGCTGTGTGACCTTGGGTGCCAGCAGCCCCAGCACAGGGCACCCTGCTCTGCCTGCCTACCTGTGAGAACAGCCGAAGAGATGGTCCCATAGGCAGCCAGGGAGAGACCCTGCTTGTGCAGGGCAGCTGCCAGCCCATGCCTGAGAGCTTCCTCCTCCAAGGTAGAGCTCAGGGGTTGGGAATCTTGAGGGGTGAAGAGGAGGCGGAAATGGACGATCACACTGGAGTTTCCATTCCTATTGGGAGACAGAGAATTAACAGGGACCTTGACTTCATGATCAGTACAAGGGACAGGTTCCTGTGCTAGCTGTCTACAGGGAACTCAAAGTTCAAAACTTAATATTTTGATTCTTAATAATTTAAGGTTTCTCTGGAGATGTGCTCTGGGTTGAAGCGGTCATTTGAATTTTTTTTTCCTTTGGCCCAAAGTTGTGTTTAAACAAAATTGTTTTCCTTTCCTTTCTGACTGCATTTCCAAATTAAAGAATCCGGAACATCGTTGCAATCCCAGATGAAAATCCAGCCTTGACCAAAACCCAGTTTCTTTTTGTACTAGCTTTGAACAAGAGCACAGGTGCAAGTTCACCTTCTTGGTGAGGCTTGTCAGAATACACTGACACGTGAGCTGCAGGGTCTGCAGAAATAGCTGCCTACACTCACCTGTAGCCCAGGATAGTACAACCAGTGCAACTCCAGTCCAGCTGGGAGTCCTGGAGACTGGACAGAAACTGCAAAGCAAAGAGTGATGGTCACACACTTACTGGACCCCAAGGAAGTGTGAATAGATGATGCCTGGGATTTTGCTGGAATCTGGAACTGTTGATGCATTGTCTCTTGTCTCTACACGCACCAGAAGCGCCCATGTCCAGCTCATGTGTAATCTTTTTCCCACCCTGGCTTTAGGGCATGAGATAGTACATCTTTTTTTTATGCCTTCTTATCTCATTTGCAAGGAATAGGCCTGAACACACATTTCCCACTCCACAAATGTCTCTCAGGGCCCTGACAGGGGCTCTCAAAGTGCAGCTCAGCCCCACAGTATACCCTGCTACTGTTTATGAAGTCCTAGTTTGCCTCCAGCCCTTGGCATACAGATTCTGCTGGTGCTACCACCACAGTATTTCACAAGTCTTTTTCCAGAAGGCCCAGATCAACTCACCAGCCTCTCAAGAGCAGGTGTCAGCACCCTATAGTAGTCTGAGTTCTCCATCTGTAAGCTGCTGTTGAATGTGATTCCTTGCAGCTCCACTGTGTGCTCAAAGCTGGTCTCTGACGTGGAATGACAGGCTGCCAGAGAGGGAAGGTATCTGTCAGAGGCAGCTTTCCTCACTGCTTTGCAACATGGATATCATCATGTTCTTTAAACCCTGTTTTTAGCAGCTTGACTGTCCCTGACCATCCCAGCTGCCTTGGGGGTGCCCCATGACCGGACTGGGATAACCTGCACATGTGCAGTAATAGCATTTTGCACTGAACTTGTTTGAACTTGAAAATAGTGGATTTTTGTCAAGCCTGAGACAGAAGTTTATGAACAGATGGGCACAGCCTGGCAATCTGAGATGGGCCCTATCCTTGCAGGAACAGCCTCGGGAAAGTTCTGCTGGGTACTGAAGCCAGCTCAGAAACTGTGACTGTACGGGTGGGATCTGTCAGTCATGTCACACTGGGGTCCTCACCGGAATGCTGGCCAGAGGTGACATCTGGCCATAGGGCAGCAGAAGCAGCAGGAGGGAGGTGGGAGAGGCAAGGAGATGGTGGTCATGCTCTGGAGTGGGACAGTAAAACAGGCAGTGATCAGTGACTGCAAGTGGTTGTGATAGGAAATGACAGAGGCAGCAAGGTACAGTGACAAGAAATTTCAAAGTCACAGAGAGAGATTAGAGCATAGAATCATAGAATCATGGAATTGTTTAGGTTGGAAAAAACCTCTGAGATCCTTGGGTCCAATCATTCCACCAGCATTGCCAAGGCCACCACTAACTCATGTCCCCTAATGCCACATCCACATATTCCTTAAATTGCTGCAGGGAGTGGGGATTCCACCACTGCCCGAGGCAGCCTGTGCCAGGGCTTGACAGCTCTTTCAGTGAAGATATTTTCCCAATATTCAATCTAAAACTCCTCTGGCACAACTTGAGGCTGTGTCCTCTCCTCCTGTCCCTGTTCCCTGGGAGCAGAGCCCGACCCCCTCAGCTGTCCCCTCCTGTCAGAGAGTTGTGCAGAGCCAGAAGGGCCCCCGGAGCCTCCTTTGCTCCAGGCTGAGCCCCCCCAGCTTCCTCAGTTGCTTCTGGTGCTCCAGACCCTTCCCCAGCTCTGTTCCCTTCTCTAGACATGCTCCAACCCCCCAATATCTTTGTTGTCCTGAGGGACCTAAAACTGACCCCAGGATTTGAGGTGGGGCCTCACCAGTGCCCAGCACAGGGGGATGATCACGGGCCTGGTCCTGATGGCCACACTATTGCTTCAACAGATCAACATCCCACACGCCTTGGGGTTGTCTGTGAACTCACTGAGAGTGTCTTTGATCCCCACATCCAGACCATTGATAAAGATATTAAGCAGGGCTGGCCCCAAAGTGGTCCTGAGGAACACCACTGGTCACCAGTCTCCAGCTGGATGTGACTCCATTCACCACCACTTCTATGGGCCTGGTCATCCAGCCAGCTTTTACCCATTGAAGAGCACACCGATCCAAGCCATAAGCAGCCAGTTTCTCCAATAAAATGTTTGTGGGAAATGGTGTCAAAAGCTTTACTAAAGTTTAGGTAGACCAGATTCAGAGCCTTTCCCTCATCCACTAGAAAGGTCGTCTTGTCACAGAAGGACATCAGATCGGTCAAGCAGGAAAGGAATAGAGCATATGTATCACAAGACACTGAAGAAAAAGTGCTCCAAAGCCACATATTTGGAACATGAGTTAACTATAGCCCTTGTAGTTTTTGCGCATACATGCAGAAAGGTGTCTGCATTTCATCCTCAGTAGGATGATTTTGAGGATTTTGCTATAAGCAACGCAGACCACTTCTCTTTTGGAGCTGATAACCTGAAAGAATGTACCTGGCTGCACACTCACCCAGTAGGATCCCCAGGCAGAGGGCTGTTGCACTGCCCGCCATGGCAGCAGCAGCGGTTACCTTCCAGCAGCAGGCCCCCAGTCTCCTTCTCTGGGTTCCTTGCCCTGGCTTTATCTGGTCCATGCTTTCTGAGCAGCTCCACAGATGGGCTCTGTGATTAAAAAGAAGAGGAGGAAAATGACAAGACTGGGATGAAATCTGTCATGCCAGCTAAGGTTACCCCAGGAGCTCCAAACAGTGCATTGCCACAAGAAGTGAAAGGGTAGATACACACTGTGTCCCCTCAATGTGCCTCAGGCTGCAGTCAGGAAATTCAGGTTGTAGGACCTGAACACATAACCATGGCGGCTCCTCCCTGCCTGGTTCCCCTTCTCTGTCTTCCTAGGAGGCCACCACTGAGTGGTGGTCTCCAGTGTGATTGTGCTCACAATGGCCATGGCTGCTGTGAGCATGAACCAGCCTCCATCTCCATGTTCTGTACAGGCCCTGGATGAATGCTGAGCCAGTGTCCCAGCAGCAGAGAACCAGCCTGGGAGCACCCTGAACCTGCTCTTCAGCAGGCAGTAACCCAGGTCTGCTTAGCAGCAAGGTTTCAAGGTCCTACTGCCCACAATACTGGGGTGAACAGGTACCTCAGCTATTAGCAAGGGCCAGGTAGCAAGGGGCTTGACATCTTGGCTTGCTCCTTCTGCCTTAGACATCACCCCTCATAATGATCTTAAACCCAGCCAGTGTCACTAGGGGATGTTTTGGTGTTGCTCAGGAGTCACAGACCTGCAGTAACAGGTAGAACAGTTGAGCTGCAAAGTTCAACATTTATCTCAGAGTAGTCTGCAAACACAACTAGAGTGCAATCACATTCTTAAACAGGAAACTGCAGTCTGAATAGACAGCTGTGGAGTGAGACCTGCCTGGGACTCTGGCTCGTGAATGGACCAGAGCTAATGGGCATTGAATACTTCAGAAATCCTTGTGTGCTCCTGCTGGACCATTCTGACCTGGCTATGGAAGTCTTGGCATTAGGCTACTTATATCCCCAAGGTGCATGTTATATGGACTGAAACTCTCTAAGTAATAAACCTTACCCTGTAGTTGTTTATGAGGCAGATTCGAGGGTGAGGTTTCATTTATAGCCCAATGCTATTCCACATTTTTTGCAGGAATACTGGAGGAATTATAAAATCACTGTGGGTGGCAAAACCCTCTACAGCTGAGAGCTCCTAATGCCTAGTAATGCAGGGCAATAAATTTTTTAATTACAGCTATGCTGCTACCCTGATGAGCAGATTCTCCTTCCCTGTGGCCAACACTGGCGCTGGTGCTTCCAGTATTTTACATCAAGTGGTCCTGCACAAGAAGCAAAGCCCCTTCACATCACCTTTTCTGCCTCCACCTTTTCCTGGCCTTTGCTAGACTGGTTTCAGTATGTCAGTGCTTTTCATGCACTGAAGATGCTCAGATGGGATATGGTGCTCCAAGTGTGAATTCAAAAATGCCAAAAATAGAAAGAACATATATCTTCAGGGGTTTTTTTTTGTCTGCAGTCTTGCTGGACTATATTTGGCCTGTATTTGCACATTATCAACAATTGGGTATCACTAGGAATGAAACCAGCCTGGAATATACATATTTATTTCATCATTCAGACAGGTTAGTGTCTGCCACAAGCCTGATGAGACAAGGAGGGGCACCGATTTCCTGTAGTCCTAAATTGTATTAAATCACTGGATTAATATTTCTCCCTCATAGGCTGGAAGAAGACACACAATCCTTCTGTTCAAACTGGCAGGCTGAAGTTGTCTCAGACAATTTGTGTGGTCAGAGTGGAAATCCACAGATGTCCAACTTTCTTGGCCAAGGGTCCAAAGCTCCTCAGCTTGAGAGTGAGTTTTCTGAGGACTCAACCTCTAACTGTTGGAAAACTCAGATTCACAGGAGGCACCAGAAAAGCCTTGGCAAGGCACAATCACCTGTCAAACTTACTCTGTCTTGATATCGACAGCATCAAGAGTATAAAACCCACAGAGGTCTTCCTTCCTCAGTTCCAAAGTCTGTCCTGCTGAGGGACATCTCACCTGGTCACTTCCTATCCACTCAGACAGTGCCATGGGAGGTTGGGCTGCCACAGCAGCCATTCACTGCTGCTGCAAGTCAGACTGTGACTTCAGAGAAGCTGCAGAGGAACAGCCTTTTCTAATGTAAATGCATCCAGCAATGAATGGAAGAGGGAAGGAAAGGGGCACAGGGAGAACCAGCTCCCTGTTTCAGAAGAGCTTTTCAGTGTTTTCCAAGAGGCGTCAGCAGCTCTTTAAACTGAAGCTTCTAGATAAGATATTTTAAAAGGTCACATCTTTGTGAGGCAACAGACAGAAAGAAAGGGGAGAGGAAGGGAGAGCCTGTCCGAGACGCTTCTTTTTTTCTAGCAGACATCCAAATATTCTTTTTCAGCTGTAAGTGAGCCTGGCACAGATTGGCACTGTGGCCCCTGGGTTCTGCTAACAATATCTCTGTTTGACAATTCAGCTCTGGCCAAGGGCAGACAAGTAGGGAACTTTTTTTCCAGTGGTCCTTGTGACCTGAATACATACAGATGAGGGATCCCTCCGTCCCTCTTTCAGTAGGTTTTGAGTGTCCGTCTCTCTTGCAGTGTGCTGAATGTGGGCACTCAGAAATCGAGTCCAGGTGTGCTGACCAGTGCAACAGTGGACTTCAGTGGACCTCAAAGGTAGGACAAATGCATCTGAGAAAAAAAATAAACATTACACACAAAATTGGCTCTGGCTGGTTGTTTTTTTGACTATACAATCTTAGTTGCAAGTAAAAGTCATACTACAATAAAAGGTACTTGGAACCCTAGAAAGAAATTTGCATTAGTGATTGCAGAGGCATTTTAACTGGAAAAAATAGTGTATTTATAGAGAAGGAAACTTTCTACTTCCCAAAACAATCAAAACTTGTCTTTGCTCTCCCTTTTCACATAAGGAAAGTTTATTTTCTTTTGGTGTCAGTGGTGCGAGTTAAAAAAAGAATTAAAAAGACATGTAAATGGAAAGCCCATTTTGCAAGAGCAAAATAGAGATTGTAATTTTTTTTGCTGAAAGATAATAAGGATCATCTATAAATGCATAGTGGAGAACTGTAGCAAGGGGCTAAATAAAAATATCGTGGCGTAAAATCAGATGAGTGAAAAGTAAATTTTGTTAGTGGGGCAGAAATTAGAAACGTATGAATAGTCATGAGTCTCCAGTAGGAATACTGAGAAGTAAAAGCACATTTATGGGTTTTTGTCAGCTTATAAATTGTGAGTGGTTCTAAAATATGATGCCCCTGAGAGCAAGATGTGGGGAACGCTGACCTAAGAGAGTCCTCTCAGTCCTGTCTCAGTGGAGTATCTTTTCACTGTTACATTTTAGCAGAGAAGGCACATCTGATGTGCAGCCCAGAGTCAGCAAGAGCTGTCCTGCAGACTGTCACCATCTCTGGTTGTCCTTGAGGATCTGCTGCAGTGCTGCGAGGTGGCCACCACGCCTGCTCTGCTGCTGCTTGGCAGCCCAGCATTTGTTTTCTCCACAGAAGTCTGGATTTTGCTCTAGGGCAGCTTTGAGTCATTCTGTAAGATTTCCTTGAAAGACGGACTTTATTTCTCAACTGGTTCAAGTAGGGAAATTGTAAAATATAAAGTGATATGGTAAAAATATTCCTTTACCCAATTAGCCAAACTCTCACTGACACCCGCTCTTCTCATCGAAGAAGACAAGTAGCACATGTGTGTGTGTGTGTGTGTGAGCTCACGGTTGTGTGCATACGTGTGTGTGAGAACATGCGTGTGCAGCATGTTGGGGAAATTTCACCTGCAGGAGCAACAGAGGGGCAAGGCAGGACCACAGGAGAGGCACCTTGGTTGTTTGTCCATGCAATGGGCGCAGATCCAGCCTCACTATGGCAGGTGTCTCTCCAGCTCAGGTGATCCCATGCCAAACACACCTATAGGACTTGCCCAGAGCACACGGCTCTCCAGCAGAAATTGTGCTGGTTCCTGTTTCCAGGTAGAAACGGGCTTCTTGCAAAATGCCACAGCGCCTGAGTCTGAAGCACAATGGTGACCTTCCAGTACCATGCTGGTGGCTGCCCAGCAAAAGGGCTGGTTTTCTTCATTTAGCTCCACATACCCCAGCCTTCTTTCTTCCACCGCTTGATACTTCTCTTCCTTCACCTCACTGTGTCTTCCTCTTCATGTTTTCACCTCCTGAGGCCTTTTCTTCTGCCTTCCCAGCCCTCTCCAGTTTCTCTCCCTTCGGAATAGGAGTGTTTACACTCCTGTCTTGCACTGCACTGCTCCAGGGCCCCTCCTGCTCTTCTCCAGCTTCTCCCATTCCCAGTCTGCCAGCCCCTACCAGCAGCCCTCAATCACGGGGACACCAGCTGAGACACCCCACTCTGAACTGTCGGCCAGAGGAAAGGAAGACAAGAGAGAAACAGTGGTACCCCATGTTTTCAAAAGTCAACTTCATTTACAGATAACAAACGCAAGGAAACCCTGATGTCCCCCAAGGGACAACGCAGGGAAACCACCCTGCACCCAACCCCCCGACAACGAGTCTGGGCTGCTCTGGGATCTTTGTGCTGAATTTCTGTATTCTAGCATGCTGGGTTTCTCCCACACTGTGATTATAAAGGGCAGCTGATATGCTGCAACCATTTGAATAACCAAGTGTTAATAAAATATTTGCTTCATCCCATAATGGGGTACTGTGACTCTTAGTACAGCAATACTGTATCTACTGAGCCTTCAGACACAGGGGTCATAAAACTATGACCTGTAAATCCTCACCCAGACAGAGCCTTTGCAAAACCATAGCACAGGTATGAAAAATATGCCACTTGCTCAAGGCCACAAGCTCAGCAACAGATCTGCCTGCAGCCTCAGCAAGAAACAAGCCTGTGGCCAAAGGCAAGTAAGAACTACTGATTTTATCACCAAGATAAGACTTGTGGCACTTCAGAAGGGGAATACAGCAGAAGCAGAATATTTCTCCAGGAGGTAGCCCAAAATCAGAAAGCAGATTTCAATATGCCTCACTTGGTAGGTTCACCATTCAAAATCACAGCCACCAAAACAACAAACCATGTCTGTGTCACCAAACCACAAGCCTGAGCAGGAGAGAAGATGGTCATTTGCCGTAAGTGAAATCAGAAGCATGACCAGAGGAGATAAGAGATGTGGGTGTGCAAACAGATCTGCTGGCAGAGCAAGGTGGTGGAACAGCCAACCTCAAATATCTCTGTTAAAATGGGGTCAAGCCTTGTGATTTTTTCCTTACAGTTGGGAATTTAGTTATATTAAAATGGGGCTCAGAACGTGCGGCAGCAGCTACTGAGAAGGGGTAGAATACTTCCATAGGGGAGCGGATTTATAACCAGGGGTATCTACTGGGTGGTGGTGCAGTATGAGGACATGTCAGTCTGGAGAGGCCAAGAACTGCGTGACAGTTCCTCCTTATGGCTCAAGGGTATCCCACAGCCACTCTCTGAGTGGGGCTCCAGAGAAGGGAGTGTTGGAATTTATTCCAACACTGTTGCTTCCTAGTGAGCCCATATATTTCCCCTTAAACCTTCTGATGAGATGATCCTATATCATGAAAAAAAGCCTATGCAGAGACAGCAGCAGCTGGTTGAACAGGTCTGAACAGGACAGAGCTCTCAGGATCAAAGGCAAACCATCCATGACCAGCAGACACAGGTTTGGCTACATGGTCTTTTGTTTTGTGTGACATGAGCTTCACCTACCACCATACTGGTTCCCTGGACCACCTAACACCGTATTTTCTCTAATGCTTTTGCTTTAACCCATCTCCAGCTTCTGTAATGTATATATAGAGCATGTCCATGTCCCCATCTCTCTGCAGGTTAACATTTAGAAGGGATTGTGCTGCATTTGAAAGGCTAGACCCTACTTTCAAGCAGAAAGAAACTCTTGTCACCTAAGAGATGCAGATTGGGTAGAGGACACCTCTGGTTTTTAAGGTGAGTGAAAAGTCCTGACACTGCAAGCCCCCAGACCATGCACAGCCTGCAAATGAGCAAATCTGGAAGTCCCTGCCACTCAGATCAGTGAGGATCCTGAGTCCCTGCTCACCTGCAGCACTCATCACGGAGGTGCATCTGGTTCAGCTGTAGTCCTGCTCTCAGCAAGCCAAATGACACTGTACCGGCCTTGTTTATTGTCCGTCTTGGTCTACAAATGTCTCTCAATTTACAAGTAAGAAGATCCTCTCCCTGCCTGCCAGCTCAGCAGTCTCAGCTGGGGTATGACAGACAGGCTGAACTCCCTAGTGCTCATATTATCACTGGTAACAAAGGCTCTAACATCACTTCCACCTTGGAGACACTCAGCCCTGAGTTCTCCCTCTGGTAACAAAGTACTGGGCAGATTTGTACCTGCAATTACTTCTCAGACTTGTAGCCATGGATTACACAATAAAATAAAGGCAGCCTTCCCCCGGCCAACTGTACTGGCTTGAAAACTCCATGCAGATAGTAAATACTGAATGCGCATAGGGAGTATCCAGTGAGCCAGGAAGTCCATGTTTGTCCGGTTACTTTCCACAATAGGAGTGCTATATAATTTGATACTTTTCAGCTCATGAATGGCCAAGAAAAACTCACATGCTTAACTCATGGCATTTCCTTCACTGACATTCACTCGCCTCTCTTGAACACTGTCTGGCCCAGTGCAGAGGCTGTGGGAGAATTCTTTGTCCCAATGAAATTGATGGACATACTGGGACCAGCGGTTCTTGGGGGAATGAGGGCTAAAGTAGATGTCTTCATTTTGCAAATAATCCCATTTTATTTTTCTTTACCAGCTTAAGTACATTAGAAGCAATGTGTAAATTACATTTTTACCTAGCTTCAGCTGTTATTACAAATTGTCAAGTAGGCATTAGTGTTCAAGGACACCAAACCCCCAAGCTACCCTGAAATCAGTTACCTGCAATGCATGCTCACTCAAAGGAAGAATTCACACAGAGAAACCAGACAGTGATGAAAGGTATCAGTCAAGCAATGAACTCACAGCACCTGAGTCAATGAGAGGCCATAGAGTGAAACTCCGCATGTCTCTGTATGGGATAATGTCACAGGCTGAACTCCAGTGCTGAAGCTGTGTGCCCATGTACAGCTTTGGCCAGTCCTCCTGCTTGGGGACACCAGCCCTGAGCAGAGGCTGCAGGCCGCTGGCACACACGGACTGCTTGAGTCCTGCACTGGGCAGAGTTGCCTTGTTTGATACCTCCTTAAGCAGGTTACGGGGCTGTGCCGAAGCTCTTTGCAAGGCAGCCTCGGGGCTGGAAGACAAGCGGGTGTGAAGCAGCGTGACTCTCAAGCCCTTCCCTTCAACCACGGGAAGGCAATCAAAGAACCACCCAGGTACAGAAACATCTATTTAAGCTCAAATGATGGTGCTATTTCAAGCCCATAGAAGTTGCTTATAAGAGTTGTCCCATACCAAGGGTCGAAGCTGCAGACTGCCACGGCTGTTTCACTCTTGTATTTCCTACAATGATAATGTTGCTTGTTTCAGCATTTAGGTCTGCACTACTGCTAAAGCTGCAGCTTTTGTTTTCCATGAAGTACCCTGGGCTTTCTTTCTCGAACATTTCCTCATTTGTTACAGCTTTCAAATAATATAGACCATTCTCTGCATTTGGTTTCCAAAGTTAAGAAACTAAGATGTTTCTCTTAAGCAGTACTTTCAGAGAAGAGGGTCTAGACATCACTTTTGACCAAGGCTCATCCATTAGGTCCCACCTATGGTGGTTGAACACACACAGGTTAACAAGCAAAAGGTGAAATGTTCTACAGAAATACAGCTGCAGGGCACAACTGGCAGAAGGGTCAAACTTTAACAGACATTCAACGGGGAGCCCTTTTCTGTAGCCAGTGGGTTCCTATGGTCCAAGGAGCAAAACAAATCCCCTCCAGCACCACCCACCCGTTTGTGCAAAGTGCTCGCAACCTCCCTTGAATCATGTTAGAGTTACATGGAATCGAAAAGTGCTAAAAAGCACTCCAGCATTAGGTAAGGAAAACTACTCAGCCATCAGTGACTAAGCACAGAAGTTGTTTCCACCTATTACTTTCAATAAAAATTGAGTTGAACTGTTTCCTCCCCAGGCAATAAATTCAGAAACAGGCCGTTTCCTCCGAGCCAACAAAGCACGAGGGATTTCCCAAAGCATGGGGGCAAATCCAGTACGAAGAAGAAGTTTCAAACTCTCGCTCGTTTGAAAATCTGCTGCTGCAGGCAGCAAACCTGTCTGACCCTGATGGAGAAGCAAGGAGGAAGAGCAGAAGGAGGTGATGAAGAAGGAGGAGGAGGGAGACGTGTAAAAGGAGCAGGAGGAGGAGGAGGAGGGGGGCTGCCCGAGCCCCAGCCAGCCAGGAGGGATGGCGCTGGGCGGTGGGACCGCGGGGCGAGGAGCATCCACGGGTGGGTGCAGCTGTAAGGAAAGGTGCAGGTTTTTGTCTTCCCGCCCGAACCAGGAAAGCCCGGCACCCTGAAGGAAGTTAAAAGGGCTCTTAAGAAGGATCAGGGACTCACCTGCTTTGCTTATCCCGTTGCCGCCAGGTGCCTTCCCGGCAGCTTCTCCCCTAGCGGAGCCGCCCCGCGCTCACTCCCCCGGCCCGCGGGGCACCGACGGGGGCGATGGGAGGCACTGGGGGAGTTCGCGGCGGAACTTAAAGGCACAGGCTGAGAGACAGGAACGGTTCAGCCTGAAGAGCTGGTTTGTTGCTTCACTGAACTTTGGAATTAAGCATTCTTCCTCCCCCCGCTCCCCAGCCGCCTACGTTGGGAACTGGACCAGTGATGCCCCAGCTCCTGTGTCTCCCCAGCCACGGGACACTCCTGCAGGTCGCTGTACAATTCCCATCCCCTCCAGCAGCAGGACAGAAAGAAAAATAGCTGCCCGAAGTGGGGTGGTTCATACCCGCAACACTGAATTTCCCCGAAAAACCAGAACTTGGCAGCCCCCCCCACTGAAGGCACGGGGATGATGTATGAACCGGCACTGCCCCATGCACACCGTAAAAGGAGCAGTATTACAAAAAAACCCTACTAATTTCCTCAGTCAGACAATTATAGCGCTTCCAGTTCATAATGTATTTATCACCACGACAATCTTTGTGTTAGAACAGCCTAACTGTCACACAGGAATGGGCAGGAATAATCCAGTATCACACACACCCACAGCAGAGGCTAAAACTGGACAGAGTTCCTTGTGCTGAAGTTCGTGTTTAAGCCTACAAGTGATGCTTCTGCCATCTCGAAAAGACAAAAAATACATGGAAAACGGAGAACTTTCTTTGCTTTAGTCTGAATTTTTGCCTGCTGCTTGGCTCAGTCAGCTCTCATCCAATTGCCACTTCTGTCCCTAAGCAGCTTCAGCATTAACAGCAAACTTCAGCAGTTCATGTGTTTGACAGCAAAGCAATGAAAGAATGTAGGATTCTGAAATTATAAAATTATCATAGAGACTTCTCTGAAGTTGATTTTGTTTAGAGTGTATCCCTTCATTCCTAACATCTGCTGTCCCATGGATCTCTCCAGACTGAGCAACTGCCACTGAAACTTGCTTTAGGTTTTCTCCTGAACATCAATAATGATAAAGACTTGGCTGGTTACAGAATCACAGACTGGTCTGAGTTGGAAGGGACCCAGAAGGATCATCGAGTCCAACTCTTAAGTGAATGGCCTATATGAGGCTCAAACCCAGAACCCTCGTCTTATCAGCACCAAGCTAATAACCAGAAAAATGCTGTAATCTCCGAATCAAAACGCATTTGGGCTGTGAGCCAGTGAACACCACAAGCAGTTCCTGTCTTTTCAGACAGACTGTACTTCCCTGTGAAAGAGCTGAGTGAGGGATTGACATCCTTCTAATAGTTCATCAGATATATCTTTGTGCCAATGGAGATGCAAAACTACTTAATCAAAGCCCAAAAGTAATGAGCGAAGGAGGGAAGATAGGACTGAAATAAAAGAAGAAACCAACAAAATCTATCTGTGGTTAAATATGTAAGAAATTAGGAGCAGCAGTCTCTGCATTCCTGCTGAAGAGGCTGGGAGCAAACACATAAAAGTCAAGTGAGAAGACAAGTCACTATGGATTGATCTCTGGCAACCAAACTCAACAGGGACAGTTGGGAGGACTCTTGTTTCCTCTTATGTTTGCTGCACACACAGTCACAGTGTGCAGATAAAATGAACATTACACTAAAGCAATATAATACTCAAAATTTGATAGAACAATCAGGAAAACATTGTGGTGCACCAGAAGGATTTAAACATCTTCAACAGTGTTTAGCTGGTTTGCTACATTTCATGTTGGAGTGCTGGAAAATGCTGTACATGGGATATGGGATTATTTCCATGGTCAAGAAAATTTCTAGGTGCAAAAAACACAGTAAAGAGAACTTCACATGAAAGGATTTCAAAGACCATTGACTTCATTCTGCCTCCCGGGAAGATCCTTTTACTGAGGGCATGGAAAAAATGAACATGAGGTGAAATGGTTGTGTCTCCTGGTTCTTTCCCTGTGGTACAATTACGAAATGGAGTGGGAACAGAAACCAGCTTATGAAAACTGATCAGAAATGAAGAGTTTTTTTATCATGAGAACCGCATCCTGACACAAGACATATGTCACGCATTCTGCAACATCACCCTCAAAAGATATTTTAAGTGCAAATTTCCTTGTTTCTGTCTTTTTTTTGCACTGGGAAGAGACATTTCTCATGCTTGAGGGGGAAAAAAAGTATTGATTGAGTTAGTTCAGTTTTAATCTTGATTTCTGATAAATCAATCAAGATATAAGAGAACACAGGAATAGAAAAAATAATACTCCAACATAACTTTATGAGAGACATTTGAGAAGAAAAAGCTTTTTTTCACATAAAATTAATTTCTGCACCATTCATTTTTATAAATATACAAAACTGATGATTATATGGCTTTCTTCTGCTAGAGTTTCCCTCTCTCTCTTTTTTTTTTCCCTACGGAAATATCACAGAAATACTGAGTGACTCACTAACTCCTTATTAATGAAAGTTGCTTGAATTTTAATGGAATTGTTTTCAGAGTATGCAACCATTGAACAGCTCTGTAATGGCCACAGAGTTGTGCCCTTTCTCTATCTCCATCCAGGGGGTACAAAGCTACAAAATAAATACACTCTTCATTTGGTCTTCTGGAGGTCATTTGGAACAAATTTCTCACTTGAAATACCTCACCTGGAGCAGTGCATCCACCTGTGGGGTCCTCAGCATCAGGAAGGACATGGAGTGGGTCCAGAGGAGATACTCCGCGGGCTGGAGCCCCTCTGCTCTGGCGCCAGCCTGGGAGAGCTGGGGGTGTCCTCTGGAGAGGAGAAGCTCCAGGGAGAGCTCGGAGCCCCTTCTGGGCCTAAAGGGGCTCCAGGAGAGCTGGAGAGGGACTGGGGACAAGGGCTGGAGGGACAGGACACAGGGAATCGCTCCAAACTGCCAGGGGGCAGCGATGGATGGGATATTGAGAAAGAATTCTTAGCTGTGAGGGGGTAAAGCCCTGGCACAGAGAAGCTATGGCTGCCCTGGCCCTGAAAGTGTCCAAGGCCAGGTTGGACGGGGCTTGGAGCAGCCTGGGTTAGAAGGTGTCCCCACCTGTGGCAGGGCTGGAACAAGATGAGCTTTAAGGTCCCTCCCAACGCAAACCATTCTGGGATTCTGTGAATAGGACTATTGGTCTAATCACTGTAGTAGGTGTGGATATTTTTGCCAGCTT
Source organism: Pomatostomus ruficeps (assembly GCA_013400735.1). Classification (NCBI taxonomy): domain Eukaryota; kingdom Metazoa; phylum Chordata; class Aves; order Passeriformes; family Timaliidae; genus Pomatostomus; species Pomatostomus ruficeps. The sequence goes on from VYZT01048175.1 coordinate 50,931, forward strand.
TAAAGAGCTCCTGCCTGTGGCTGACATGACTGTAATAATGTAACAAAGTACAGCTGACAGGGCAAAAGAAACCTCTTGAAGTTCAACAAGACTGACAAATTCTTCCCCTGGGATGGATTAACCCCCATGCCACAGAGTCCATGAAGCTCCTTAATGTTCTCTGTCTACATCCATCCATTCCCATGCTGTGAAGCAGACTGATTTAGGAAGAGGCAGCAGGCCAAGTCTTGCTGCTCAGGTGGTGTTTCCTTGTAATCCTCCACACAAAAGAGGACTTTCTCTGCCCCACACAGAGGAAAACATAGAACATTTCAGTTGCTGCACTAATGGCTATGCACTAGCAGAGGATTGCAGACATACGTGACCATAACACAACCTGCTCAGAACATCTGCTGGGAACACGGTGATTCCTACGAGCCAGTGAAGGTATACAGAACACCTCTTCTGAAAGCTGCATCTCTTTCCAAGGAACTCTTCTAACTGAGAGCAGCATGCAGAGGTCATCTAGAGAGTCAAATCTATCTTGGAGGTGAGACTGAGAAATCATGGATATGGGAATTGTATTTAAACAGCAAAACCAGAGATCAAAATACTGTATATGCCTCATTAAAGTTCCCACAAGAAAAATAGGACAGATTCGCAACATAGAGAAGTCCTAGAGTCCCCAGATGGTCCAAGAACTCCCCAGTTAATCACCTGCACAAGTGAGGCAATAAAAGGAATGAGAGGGAGGTGTCTGTGGATAGATAAGGCCAGATAGGAGAGATGAAAGAAACAATGGGAGGAACCACAAATTCCAAGATATTCCACTGATTCAATCAGACTGATACTCACCCAAGACTGTGCTAAATCCCTGGATTTAGCTAAAAAAAGACGAATAAAGACACAAGGAAAAGAAAGGGGGTGCACGCACTAGAAGGGGGTCTGTATTAGGTGATTAGGGGAGTCTGTACCTCTCAAGTACCTCAGCCAAAAGGGAAAGAAAGAAGGAAATGCAGCTGGGAAATTGGGATAAATTGTCCTCCAACAATTTGAGAGACCACATGGGAAATGCCCATGATCTCTCCCTTTATTCAAATAAAGTAACAGGATTCCTCTGTCTCCTTTTTGGACATAAACCTCTGGTGTTTGTGGATTAATTTTCCTGACA